>JAHXMU010000085.1:451654-485461 GCA_019455685.1 Philornis downsi
TGAGGTAAGCAATTATAAACTTGCAAAGTTGTACAATTCTCGATAATACAAGTCAGCGACCAAAGCGAACAAGCAATAATAGACGATATATATTAGTGCTGTTGTCCCCCATTGGAATTATGTGCAGCATATGGACAGTGGGTGAAATTTACCACATACTCGTACAAGAAATCTAATAGTTTCATTTGCATCATACGGCTGTTTACCATATGAATAAGTTCATATTAATTGAATTTAGGTGGATTCTTCGTAGCAAAATGAACAACTTAAAGTTAGAGAATAACATAAGTCGTAGCAAGATATAAAGGGTGTCTAAACAAGAACGCACGATTTAAATTTGGCGCCATTCGAAGTGTCATTGTTTGACATTTGAACAATTGTTATTGTTTGCTAGTAGAAGGTACGAGGTTAATAAAAATGGAGAGCTACTCGAATGAACAACGCATTCTCATTGTGAAATTGTTTTACCGAAATGGTGAAAGTTTTGCGGCTACAGTTCGCAAATTGCGATCAGTTTGGGGTCACTATAATGCTCCAAAAGAGTCAACAGTAAAGAGATTAATGGATAAATTTGCCAAAACTGGGTCTGTTAGTAATGTAAAGACAACAACGCGCCTTCGACCAGGTCGATCGACAGAAAATGTCGACACCGAGCTCAGCAAATTGGTGTCCCCAAATCCACTATGCAGCGAATTTTGACGAAAGATTTGCATCTTCATGCATACAAAGTTCAATTGACTCAGGAACTTCGTTAATTGGGCATTGGAGAGACAACATGAAAATGCTGATTTTGTCGATAAAATCATCTTCAGTGACGAGGCCCATTTCCATCTTGATGGCCAATAGGCAGAATTGTCGCATTTGGGGTGAGGAAAATCCTCGAGTGATTCATGAGAAGCAAATGCTTCCTCAACGTGTCACTGTGTGGTGTGGATTATGGGCTGGAGGAATAATCATTGGACCTTTTTTTATGAAAATGAGGCATGTCGTGAAATGATAACCAGTTTTTTCGTGCCCAGAATTGAAGAAATGAATGTGGAGGGCATGTGGTTTCAATAAGACGGCACCACATGTCATACAGCCAGAGAAACAATTCAATTGCTGCATCAGTCATTTAAATCTTGCGTTCTTGTTGGGACACCCTTTATTATAAATCAATTTTGGGTGGTGAATTCAAATGTGGATTGATTAATTTTTCGAAACATTTGTGTTTTGCGAAATATTGTGAAAGACGTCTTCATAAGTAATTTATTACAACCTTGCTGATGCTGATGTCTCAACCCATCCATGGAAGCAAAATGTGTATATAGAGATTCTTCTTCTTCTTGTTAGGTGGCGACTTGAATAGACATCTTTACATATCTATTAAACGCCGTCTTCCAATTCGTCACACCAAGTTTCGTTAGTATTTCAAAAGCCTGGTCCTTCCACTTCAGGGCCGTCCATCGAGTTCGTTGTCGAAAACTTTCCATGCCAGAGCATTTAGGTCCATGCGCACAACATGGCCCAGCCAATGCAATCTGTGTGTATTAATGCATTTGATCATGTCGATGTCGGCATATGGCTCATACAGCTCAAGGTTCATTCTACGCCGATACTCTCCGTTAACGATGAAGGGTCCATATATTTTTCAGAGTATTTTCCTCTCGAAAACTGCCAGTACTGATATATCAGTTTGCGTCATAACTCAGGATTTTGCGCCATATAACAAAAAAGATAAAAATACAGTTTACATTACAAAATTATGATCTTATCATCGTCAGGATAACTACCTATATTCGTATAGAATCATCAAGTTAATTACACTTGCCGATTTGGAATGAAATTCTGATTAACTTCATAAAATTTGTATTTTATATTGTCCAAAAATCTGTTAAACGAAGCAAAAAGCCAGCTAAAACGTTTATTCGAAAATGAATGATCTTATAAAAACCGGCATACAGGTTTGAACGAATTAAACAACCATTTGGTCAGTTTTTAGTTTTGCTTTTGCACACTCTAATTATTATAATTCCATACCATTGTGTGCAAAATTTCTCACTTATTGTTCTGAAAAGTAAAGTTCATAATCGCTAATCTTTGATATGTTTGGCTACTATGTTCCACTGTGCGGCTACTGATGACAGTAGTGAATTCATAACAGGATGTTGTAACATCACCACATAATGTTTGATGACATTGTCGGTGAGACTGTTTCTAAATTGAATATGCTACCAGTCATGGCTAATCGAGAACGTAAACTATCAATGCGAAGACCATAACCGAGATATAAAACTAAATTCCAAAATATGTTTAATTTATTTCAGTCTCTTTGACAACTGAATCAAAATTGTATTGAATTTTGTTTTTGATTCATACAAGCAAAATGAAATAGCAAATAATTTTGATTTTAATTCTTTTGTGAAACAAAACAAAATTAGAAAAAATTCGAATTCTGATTCAGTTTATGAGACCTTTTTTGTTTGTATTATATTGGGTGATTTTTTAATCGTAGTTTTTTTTTTTAATTTAAATTTCCAGTTTCTCGTCACTTTTTCCAGTTTCTCGTCACTTTTTCGAGCATTTCGGCTTGTATTCCACGAGTAACGCGTGCTGTGTTATCCTGTAAGACTTCAGTAGTATTCGGCTTGTCCACACGACTTGCCATAACCCCACAAGAAATAATCAAGAGACGTTAAATCGCAAGATCTTGGGCGCCAACTCACAGGGCCAAATCGAGAGGGAAGTTGCTCACCAAATTCATCCCTCAACATATCCATTGTTTCACGAGCAGTGTGGCATGTTGCACCGACCTTTTAATTTTGACAGATGACGTTTGGACGCCATTACCAACCAGTGTTGACAACCTGAAAAACTTGAATCTTAAAAAATCGCCCCATATTTGAACATTTTCAATTCAAAAAATACAGACAACATTTTTTTGAGTAACTGTAAACATTTCTGCTTACTGATCGCGTCGCGATGGTTAATACACGCGACTATCACTGGCATGATCGCGGGTTCAATCCCGCATACAGCCACCTATCATTATTTAGGTGGCCGCCGATCTCGATGTGCCTGACAATCATTTCGAGTAGTCGAGTAATCGCCAAGTCTGTTTAATGCTTTTCAAACTGCGGCATACGGTGTCGTCGTTAAACTGTAGATCCCGTCTGTGTGAGTCTAACAATAGAATGTGCGTAATCTCACTCACGAACTGTGGGAAGCGCTCTCATATCTCATTCACGGATTGTAAAGGAATTTTTCGTATGTATGAAAATTTCTGAGAGCCTGCTATCGTAGACTCCGGAAATAAATTATTTGAATAATTTTTATCTTTCGCAATTTGACGCCAAGCGCTGTTTTTCTCTGCGAAGAAATGAACTGCATTCATTTTCAGTTCTCATTTAGGATAAGAAATGAAACTGCATTTCGTACCAAACTTTATTTTCGTTTCAAGTTCTCGCGGTAAAATATATGGTTGATTATTTTTTGATAGGGAAATGGAAATAATGTAAATTTCGTTTTAGTTCGAAAGTAAATCAAATTACAGGGTGGTCTACAAATTGCAATACAATAAGATAGTTTTTTAATAAATATATTTCATTATTTACTTACTTTTTTATTGTATAGAAAATTAAATTGTATTCTATATAACTAATTGATTTTGAAGATGTTAACTGGATTTTTTAGACAATTTTAAAACAAATTACAATAATCCTTTGTATACCTTAGGAAAATTTTTTTTTTTTGTATTAGGGTGTATTCTTATAAGTAGATTATAAGCTCATTCAAGCGTTGTTATATAAATTACTTTATGGTCTGAATAAAAAATCTTGAATCTTGAATAGCAAAATAGGAGAAATTAAACGAAAAAAATAAACAAACAGGTTATTATTTACACTAATTTTGGGACCGCCCTCTTATTTGGAAAGTATATAATTGCAAACACTTAATATGTAGCAATTTTGTGTAACTTGGTAAAAGTTATGAACATAAGAATATATGTTTAAAATCGGTCATTTGTACTTTGTATATTAGGTATTGGAGAGAGAATGGCTATTCTACCGATTTTTTCTTTCAAATTTTATTAAATAGTATAATATATTATATATAGCAAAAATTTGGATTTCTACTGTCAACCTATTAAGAGTTGCAGGAGAGAAACTAACTTCATTCAGTTTGTATGGGAGATATTAGAAGAGCAAGCCGATATAGGCTCTGGTAAAATGTATATCCTCTGGCCTATTTATCATCACCGACTAGGCTCTTGCAAAATATTAAGCTGTATCATGCCTTAAGAGATTTCATGAAGATATTTGGGGCTTATCGCGTCTACTATTCACCCAACCTGACTGGTGGCCATCGCTTGATCTATATAAAAAGTCATGAAACACATTTGGTCAAGCGATATTTAGTATTTTACGCCCTTCCACCAGGGTGTTAAATTTTTCGTAATCAAATGATATATATTTTCAATCCTTCTGGCGAAAGAGTAATGAGACCAACTGGAGTGGTGACCTTTGTTGCGCCACGATTATGGATCGAAATTGAAGTCTGTGACATTTGCTCTTAAAAAATATGGCATTTTTGAAGTAGATTTTTAACAGTTTTGTAAGAACAATGACATAAACATGTTCTTCTCCTTAGGTGCTAACTGGAATAGACGTCCTTATCTATTATACGCCGCCCATAGAAAATAATTCCAAGCACTTCGATCATTCGCGCTTCTCCTTCATTTCGTCACACCAAGTTTCGATAGTATTTCAAAAGCCTGGTTCTTCCAAAAGAGTTTTGGTCGTCTTCTTCTGCGAAGATGATTGAGTACGTTGTCGAAAATTTTACGTGCCGAAATATTTGGGTCCATCCAACCCAATCGCTGTATATTAATGCGTTTTACCACGTCGATGTCGGCATGTAGCTCATACAGCTCATTGTTCATACGACGCCGATACTCCCTGTTAACGATTATGGGTCCATATATTTTCCGGAGTATTTTCCTCCCGAAAACTGTCAGTACTGATCTATCCTCTTGCGTCATAACTCAGGATTCTGCGCCATATATTAAGACAGGTACAACCATCGTCTGGTACAGTCGAATTTTTATTTGTCGAGAGAGGGCTTTATCATAGAATCGCTTGCTTAGCCCATAGCAATATCTGTTAGCAAGCAATACTCTCCTCTTTATCTCCATGCTGCACAGCGGAACTGGAGTAGATGAATTCTTCCACCACTTCAAAATTATAGTTGTCAACGTTCACACAGCTTCCCAAACTAGTAGACTTTTTGTTCGTTGAAACCAATAACTTTGTTTTGTCCTCGTTTATCATCAAACCCATTTTCACTGCACGGTTAATGATCTCTGTTCTCCGTGCACGCATATACGACAGCTGATTTGAAAATTATTCATTTCGGGACCGCCTCAATTATTGTTTTTATAGACTGCTTCAATTCAGTCAAAGAATGTCTGAATGTCAAAGAATGTCTGGTGCTGCAGGTAGGTCAGGTGATCTTGAGGGCCAGCGGAAAGTGGAGTTTCTGGAGATTATTTTTTTGGAAATTTTCGTTGGAACTCCGTCATAACCTGGCTATGTGTGCAGTTGTTCCATACTGCTAGAACCAAATGCTGTTGAAACGTATACGTCTTCGGAGCAGTTCTGGGTAGAAAAACTCATTCAACATCTTTAAATGACGGTCTCCATTGACTGTTGACAGTAGCTGATTCGCGCGCCACCCTGTATGAAGTGAGTTGTTATTTCGATTATGAATCAGAAACAAATTTCTACTATACTTTAGCTCAGTTTATAATATGAAAATCGAAATGAAATTGAACTTTCGTTAAGATCACTGCAGCAAAGTAATATATTTGTAAAAAATAGATTCTGTATCAGACTTCAAGGTTATTAAAGAAGCATTTAAACATAACCTTATCGAAAACAATTTAAGTTGTTGCCTTCCTTTTCACGCCCTCTCCAATCCGCTTACTTGATTATCTCAACCCAGCAATAGCCTAAAATTAATTTATTATTTATTTCTTTTAGTTTATTTTCTATAATTTGTTTTTTTATAATTATATCGACATCTATGTATTAGAAATCCAGATTGTTAATTGCAAATTGTGTTACATCAATTATGATCCACGGCTTACTGTTGTTTGTTGCTGTTTCTGTTCGCCTGCTGTGTTTCAGCTGGTAATTACAATAATCTGAGATGAAGCTAAAAACCATCGAAATTTACGTGAGGGCATAATAAAATTTCTCATGAACATCTACATTAAATAAGGGCAAAAACAAGCGCAAAGCAAGCGTTGCAAATTAATTTTAATATATTCATTTATATAACAGTTGGAAATGACTACGAAATATTAACAAATCATAGTAGCAACCTTAATCTGAAAGTTGTAATTGTAAAATGTCTTAAATGAGAGATAGATTTTTGAATTAAACTCTTGTTGTGGACGCATTAATAAAACAGTAGAAAAATGCTAGCAAAAATTATAGTTTGGACACTAACTATAAATTAGATCAACAATAATGTTCAACTGCAGCTATCCAAGAGTTTTCATCTATGGTAGCTTAGTTGCGAGTGTACGGCCACGTTGATAATCATACGGTACATTCGTCAGTAAATTGTATAGAGTAGTTTCCCCTGATAAAATACTACTTACTAAAATGACATCAACTTTATTCAAATCAAAGCTTCTGGTGAACATTTTTAAAACTTTATCTTTATAGGTATATACTCGTACTCACCCAAGGAATGGAAATTTATACTTTCTGATAGATAAAATGTAACATTCAGAAGGAAGCGTATAAAATACCATTGATCAAATGGTTTTTAAACGCTTGATCGATATTAAACCATTTACCATTGATCAGATGACATTTTAAACGCTTCGGAGAATGAAAATAGATGGTATGGTGTGTGGCACCCCTTCTGGTAACTCCAATTCATTTCAATTTGATTTGTGTCAAATATTCACTAGGGCTAGATCTAAGAATGAAAACGGGCAAAAGCATCTTGACCCTCCTGGTACCTTCCACACAAATTGATCGGTTAACCCGGGTTTTTCCTGTAATATGTACATATAATTATAAAGTTATCCATTTAGTGGTTTCAAAATTGCCGTTCTGGCAAGGCTGTCAGCTGTTAAATACCTGTCATGTGAAGTGTTATTTATTTAGCGAAAGGTTTGCCATTGCCTTGTGCCGCAAAAGTACCAAGAAAGAGCGCAGAAAGGCAAATTAAACTAAGCAATAGAATCGAATATAATTAAGAAGTGGCGATTGTATAAACATCAATGTTAGCCACACTAAAGTCTTTAAATTCAAAGTAGTAGTTGTTTTTTTTAAAAGTCAATATCGAGCAATAACGAATGACGTTTATTTCAAGAATGTTTGCTGTGAATACAACAACCACAACGATTGCAACAACAGAAATTACAACAACAATGCAAATGGCATCAACAGCTAAGTAGAAGAATTAATCAAGGCCATTAAAAAGAACACAAGCGATACAAACAAACAAACGTATCGTCTGTGCACTGCATTCACACTCACTCGCCAGCCCAGCCACCTAATCACTCTCTCAATTGTCACATTGACTTTGTGACTGAGTGGCTCAATGACTCAATGATTGTGTGGCAGAGTATTCAATTTGACTGACTGACTCAGTGACTGAGTGCCAGCGGGTAATGAGCTCTCTCACAAGCATTTTGTGTTCATTTTTATGAATTTTGTTTTCTGTTGTTTTTTTCTGTTATTATTCTGATGTTGTTTCTTTAATTTTTCTGCTTTATTGTTACGTTTCATGTTTTGCTTTTCATTGTACATTAAAAGTGTATTGCAAGTGCGAAAGAAAAATCAATTGATACGATGGTCGAGCCAAGAGGCAGTAGAAGTAGGCTTTTCTTAGAGAGAAGTGTCCATTGACTAGTAGTAGATTTAATTTGACGGAATACAATGCCAGTCACTATTGCTATAGTTAGTTTCATCGCCAGTAAGAATCAAAATTTGCTGTTTTCTTTCTAACGATTTTTTCAAAAGTTTTTAGTGAAACATTGAAGTCACCAAATGGTATAAACCTCTTTTAGGACTATAAAATTTAATTATTTTGACGATTGCACGCTTTATTTCCGAGTTTTAACACATTTGTGTTTTAGCGATTTTGGAATGATTTTTGACTACTTATGATTCACAATAGTTGCCGTATCTACGGGCCAGGCAGTTAACCAGCCTGCTGGCCAGACATTGGTCAATTGACGTAAAAATTTATGAAATAGATTTAGTCCGGAAATACTTGGTACTTAAATGCTTTGTTCTGGATGTCGTTGGCATTTTTGCCATGCTCTGGTTCAAATTATAAAAAACTCTGGTTGAAAAATTATAAAAGAATTATAAAAAAGCCCAAACGGCAGTGGATTGGACAAAGGAACCTTCCTTACATGAATTCGAAAGATTTTCGAAAATTGCTAAAATAAAAAAATCGCTAAATCGCAGTTATCTATTGAAATTGGAAATGCCAAAATAGCATAATTGTTTACCTTCGCCCCATAGTCTTATACTCAATGAGTATAAGTATATTGAGTCTTCATTAAGTTTCCTAAATATTACTTAAATACAGGGTGACGCACCAATGGCAATACAATAAGAAATACGAAGAATTTTTTTTTTTTAAATATATATTTCATATCATAAACAATTCATAATAATTCATTTCATAAATATTTCATTTATTTATTTACCTATTTTTATTTTTTATTTTATTGTGTAGAAAATGCAATTTTATTTTATACAACCAATTGGTTTTGAAGATGATAGACCATAAATGACCTACCTCTTTGCTCATTAACGCATATGCGACACTTCATCAGAAAATTATTCATTGCAGTTTCGTTTTGTACATACCTCTATACATAACTCTATTAAAAAAAGGTTTGGTTCAGTCAGGTCAGGTGACCTTAAGGGCCAGTGGAAAGTGGAGTTCCTGGGTATTAATTTGTTTGGGAATTTTTGTTAGAGTTCCGCCATAATTGGTCTGGCTATGTGTGCCATTGCTCCATTTTGCAGAAACCAAGTGCTGTGGATGGATACGTCTTCGGCACAGTTTTTGGGGGAAAAAACGCCTTCAACGGAGTTTTATATACATATATCGGTCCTCATTGACAGTTGACAGTAGCACAATTAGTGCGCCACTCTGTATAAACACGGAATGCAAAATTCAATCGAACTTTGCTCATAAAATATCAAGTCGTAGAGTTATCTTAATTTTCGGGCATATTTTAATTGGGACGGGTTTTTATTTTGTCGATTTTTTCAAGGTTTTTTTTTTGTTTTTTTGTTTGTTTTTTGATAAAACATTGAAATTATCAAATAGTGCAAGCCTCCATTGGAGATATTATCTTTCAATATTAAGGTGATTGTATGCTTTGTTTTCGAGTTACAAAGAGATTTGTGTTTCAGTGATTTCTTTATAATTTGGCGATTTTCAACAAATTTTCTTACGCTCTACGTTAGCATAATTAGTGCGCCACGCTGAATGGAATGCGCGGAATGCAAAATTCAACCAAACTTCGCAAATGATATATCAAGTCGTGGTATTATCTCCATTTTTAGGCATATTTTATATTTTCAATTTTTTTGCGGTTATTTATTTGGTCGATTGTTCCATGTCTTCTTTTTTTTATAAAATACTAGTGGACCCGGCAAACTTCGTTCTGCCTTCAAAGGCGATAAATTAATGATTTACAATTTTCAGGATAGATGGTTCTGTATTTAAATTTTTGTTAGAAAAGTTTGGTTATTTAAATAAATGCTTTTAATACTTTTTTTGTAAAGTTTTTAAAAATTATTTAATTTAAGTCAATTTAATTGAGATTTAAAATTACTGCAACGCTTTCACATGTACAACGTTCTTTGTTTGTCTGTCGGGAAACATAGAAAAATGAGAAGTGAAATAAAGTCAGTATTTGAAAAACTTAAATTTTCCTATAACAGGATCAGAAATAATGGTTTTTTTTAATTTTTTATTTCTTCGGGTGGTACCACGCATATTTGTCCAATCCTCCCCATATTTGCAGCAGAACTTGCAATATGTAAAACAAACTTATATACCAAATTTTGTTCACATACTGTTAGCCGGAGCAGAAATAATGGATTTTTAATTTGTGGTTTGTATGGGAGGTACCACGCCCCTTCGTCCAATCCTGCCCATATTTGCAGCAAAAGTTGCAATATGTACACCAAACTTTTATACCAAATTTTGTTCAAATACCGTTAACAGGAGCAGAAATAATGGATTTTTAATTTGTGGTTTGTATGGGAGGTACCACGCCCCATTGTCCAATCCCGCCCATATTTGCAGTAGCACTTAAGATATGTACACCAAACCTACGCACCAAATTTTGATTTTTTTGATTTTTTTCTAATTTGACGATTTTCAAAAAAATTTCATACGCTCCTTTCGCGAGACAGCATTTTTTGCAATTCCAAAAACTGTTGTGTCATACACCCTAATGTAGATATATGTATGTATGAATTTGTGTCTGTGTGGCTGTATGTGTACGTATCTCTAATACCTATTCGTGTTGCTCATGTAAATGAGAACTATGACAACAAAGTGCTCGTCGTAAGTTGTTGTTCGTCTTGTTCGCGGTGTTGTTGTAAGTGATTTTTCTAAATTCATAAAAATGCAACAATTGCATTACATTGGAAATTGCATTGGATTGTTGGGGTATTGGATTTAGGTGCATACGAGAGTCAATTCACTCGTCGTTGTTGCCACCACTTGTAGTGTTTTCGTGCGGGCAGCTGGTGAATTTGCGCGCGTTTTTTCTATTTTTTTATATTTTTTTTGTTTTTTTTTTTTTTGTTTCTCTTTGACAGTGTTATTACCTTCGAGCACTGAATTACGGAGCGCTATTCGACAGACGGATTGGCCAAGTGACAGAGGGTCGGATGGACAGGCGAGTGAGTGACTTACTCGCGAACTGACCTTCGCTAGAGTACAAATACCACCAGCCACCGTCTGTCTGCCTACCTTTTAAGTGGCTATGGGGGCATTTGCGGCAGCAAAAACACTTTAGGCCGTTGCAATAGAACGTTTTCGTTTCGCTTTAGTTTCATTTCGATGTTGTAATTGTTGTTGTCACTATTGTTGTTGCTGCAGCTGCTGCTGCCATTGTTTTTGTTTTGGCCCGTTGTGGCGGCGTTGTTGGTGAAGGTCATTTGCAGTTCTTGTTGTTTGCTGACATTACTAACTTAATGTTGTTAATTTACTACGACAGCGGCAGGCAACAGGCAACGCCATCAACCAATACCTGCACCACAACCACCTTCACGGACTCCCTCACCTTTATTGCCCGCAATCTGCTAGTTTAGTTCACTTTAGTTCAGTTAAGCAGCTCAGGGTACAATTTTTTTCCAGCTTTGAATTTACTAAATAGCCTTAACCGCACTGATAAGTTGTTGGTATTTGCTAAGACACAGACACTGCACAAATTCTCTCTCACACATTTGCATAAACCCAACTGACGATAGAGGAAAATAGGCGGCCAAGCTAGCGAAACAAAACAAAATCGTTATTCTAGTCAGTCGATAAGTTGTGGGGTCAAGTTCTTGATGGCTATAATAGCAATGTTACTGTTCTTACTGCCAATGTTGCTGCTGGAGATACCAATAGAGTGGCTATCATTGTTAGCAAAGTTTGCTGGTCATTTTTGCCAACAGGATTTAGATATTGTTTGATGATATGCAATTGACGTAAACTATAATTTCACTAAAATCACACCCAGTATCAACTTCCAGCAAAAAATATTTGAGTGAAATCACCCTCATTGCTTAAGATGTCCATACAGACATACAAAAACCGGGTAAGGTGAACTGACCTACGTAGATCATTAGCTAACTAACAATTGCATTGATAAAAAGCATGCCAGCTGACAGAATGGGCGTAGTAAATTGTCTTATGAGAAATAGATCGGTCACAATACAAGTAAATTATATTACTTCGTTAACAAATCTCATAGAACTACAATATACCGAATGTTTAAGAAGTGCATGAGAAGGTATACTCGTAATGGTGAGAAACAACTTTTTAAAAACTGTCTTAAGTTATTATTTGACGTAAAAGTGTCCCAGGGTATGCTGATCTCGTCCAGTTATAGCGCCACATCATATTCGAATATACGAAAAAATTACAGCGGTCAAGACTTGGTAAGGTAAATAATAGCTTGGTGGAGGTTTAAACTCAACAATTAAATTAAACTCAACATCAATCTTACATCAACAAATAAAAAACAAAAATCGCTAAAATATAAAAACCGCTAATATCATAATGCAATCAGATCTCGCAAATGATGCTTCGATTCTTTGAGCGAGTTACCACAATATGTAGTCATATTTTATGTTTAGAGATTTTTTTTTTATTTCAACGATTTTTTTTTATTTTGAAAATTTTTTTATTTTAACGATTTTTTTAGTGAACCATTGAAATCACCAAATATTATACACCTCCTTTAGGGATATCAAATTTTGCTATTGTGGCGATTGTACGCTTTGTTTCCGAGTTATAAACACATTTGTGTTTTTTTTTTTATTTTTGGAATAATTTTTGGCACCAAGTGGATACAATATTGGAAGTAATAATAATAATTTTAGTACTTCCCCATGTTTTGTGTTGTCGTTCTTTTAGCAATACTGACAACATTTTTTTGAAAAAATTTTTGTCAGTTTGGAAGCAGTGGCGCATTTCTCTGCTTACATAAGAGAGGGAAGCTGTTGTAGCATTTACTTAGCAAGTAACACTAAAGTAATAGAATTACAAGCAAATTTTCCTAAAATAGTTTACTCAAGTGAGACATTTCCTAATGTTAATTTTTTTTGAGGTGTTCCACCACATATGTAGCTCTCTTTAATGACATTGTTTTTATAACACTTAAAGCTTACTTTGCAGCTTTGAGGTTAGCTTGACAATTTGCCGTAATCACTTCATTTAGCTTTGACTAAACATTTTTATGGAGTTTTCGTTAGTAATCGGAAAGCAGTACCATTTAATTAGTGAAAAATAACAATTGAAATATTGTAGGGTGTAATAAAAATTAATCCATTATTTTCCAAATAAATGGCTTTAGTAATTTGTAACTCGCGTTGTATAGGTGCTATCTGGTTACAATAGATGGCGTTACAAAAATAAGATTTCATACTTAAAAAATTATGCACATAGTTTTGTGATTATTTGACTCAATATTTTTAGAATCCATTTCAAAAACGAACCCCGTTCCAAACAGAAAATTCACATTTTCGAAAATTTAAGACAGACAGCTGAAAAGGAGAATAGCGTTTATTGCGATGATACAAAAACGGCCAATTTTGGTTTCATCCATTCTGTTCCGTCAATTTTTATGTCAAAAAATAAATCACGCTTTAGAACGCCAGTTGTCGAAAAGTTCAGGAATTATGGAAATCGTTAAGTCTAATCGTCATTTAAACACTGTTTCAATTTTCCACGAGTTAAACATTGCACAAAAAAAAAAAAAAAAAAAAACGTTTGGGATCACTTGAATAAGAATGGAGCAAGGATGCCGCTCGAGTTAGTGCAAAAGAAAAAAACTGATGGAACAAATTTCTATCTGTGAATCGCTCCTGAATCGCAACATAATCGAATCATGTCTGATGGAGACTGGTAACGAAAAGCAAGTCATTTACGATAACGTCAAGCAAAATCGAATCGCGGTGAGTCGACGCAAACGACGATTGCCATGCCAGGATTGATGGTCAGGGGGACTTTGTTGTGTGTTCGGTGGAGTTGGCAGGATATCATCTTACCATGAGCTGATTCCAGAGTGTCAAAGTCTTAATTCGGACCTGTCTTCTTCTTCGTCTTAGGTAGCTACTGGAATATACATACTTATCTATTATGCATCGCCCGTAGAAAATAATTCTAAGCGCTTCGATTTTCTGCGCTTCTCCTCCAATCCATCACACCAAATTTCGAAAGCCTGGTCCTCCCAACGGAGCTTTTGTCGCCCTTTTCTGCGCCGTCCATCGATTTCGTTGTCGAAAACTTTCCGTGCCGGAGCATTTGGGTTAATCCACACAACATAACCCAGCCAACGCAATCGCTGTCCATTCAAGGTCAAGGGCATTGACCACGTCGATGTCGGCATGTAGCTCATACCGCTCATTGTTCATGCGACGCCGATGCTCTCCGTTAACGATGATGGATCCATATATTTTCCGGAGTATTTTGCTGAAAACTTTTCCTTGAAAACTGTCAGTACTGATTTATCCGTTTGCGTCATAACCCAGGATTCTGCGCCATATACCAAGACAGGTAGAACCATCGTCTGGTACAGTCGGATTTTTGTTTGTCGAGAAAAGGCTTTATAATTGAATGGCTTGTTTAGCCCAAAGTAACATCTGTTAGCAAACAATACTCTCCTCTTTATCTCCATGCTGACATCATTCGCTTTTTTCACAGCGGAACCGAGGTAGATGAATTCTTCCACCACTTCAAAACTCTATTTGTCAACGTTCACACAGCGTCCCAAACGAGTAGACTCTTTGTTCGTTGAAACCAATAACTGTGTTTTGTCCCCGTTCGCCACCAGACCTATTTTTGCTGCTTCTTTCTCGATGCTTGAGAAGGCTGCAGTAACACCTCGCAGTTTTCTGTCAATAATGTGTATGTCATCTGCATAAGCGAGTAACGTATGGCTTTTATTAAAGATGGTACCATTGTGTAAACTGCAGCTTTCCTCATAATCATCTCCAACAGTATGTTGTATGTTGACCTGCCTAAATCCTCGTTTAGTGTAAAATGGCTCGCTAAGATTTTTGCCTGTCTTTACTGAAGACTTCGTGTCAGTCAGCGTCATCCTACAAAGACGTTAAGCTTCGTCTGAATTGCAAACTAGGACATGGCCTCATACAGTTTTCGCCGTGTCGAGCTATCGAAGACAGCTTTATTATCTACGAAAAGATGGTACGTGTCGATCTGTTTTTCTTGTGTCTTCTCCAGAATTTGTCGTAATGTGAATATCTGGTCAGATGTTGATTTACCAGGTCTAAAGTCACACTGAGATCCAATCAGGTCAGCTAGAATCGGCTTTAGTCTTTCACATATCACACTCGAGATATGTGAATATCTAAGCAATAGGTAAAGGACTGATACCGCGATAGTTTTTACAAACACTTGAACCTTGAACACAGTACACTCAAATTCCAATCATCGGGCATGTTTTCCTCGAGTCAAATCGTATTTAGGAGCTAATACAAGCTGTTTATCAGCTCATCGCCACCTGTTTTAAACAGCTCTGCTGGCAGGCCATCAGCGCCCGTAGCTTTGTTGTTCTGGTGCTCTGATCTCCATTTGGCTCAGAGCTGGGTAATATATGCCACCGTCGATAATAGGGGTTATTTCCTCACTCGTGCTGCCATGCGGAACTAAGAGCTTATCAAAATGCTCTCTCCATAATTGCAGCACATTCTGCGTATCTGTGACCAGATTTCACTCGCTGTTTTTAGAGGAGGGGAGCCCTGTTCCATACCGTGTACTTCCTATGTTTTGGTAGAATTTTCGAATCTGTACTGTCGACCGTTTGAAGGAACAAAACGCCTAGAAGTGATCAGCTTTAGTCAACTGAAGAGAATATGTTGCATCATGATAACGCCAAGCCGCAGACATCGATAGTGACACGGTGGAATCACTGGGAGCTTATTTGAGAGTTTTTTATGCATCTACCTTATAAGTCGGACCTGGCATCAAGTTGCTGTCGATGGGAAACGATTTTACTGTTAAAAAATCGTCTGCAGAAAGGCTGTGGAATTCGACTGCCTGTCGGCCTTTTCAAATCAGTCTGATCTGAGGATTAAGTGCCTGCAAAACTGTTGTATGGGATTGATCGTACAATCTTGTTCAGCTTGATAGGCGGTAGCAGCAGGTGTTTTCAGAGGTGCCAGTCGCTGGACCACAAAAGGTTAAAACTAGGAGAGGGAGATTCACACGGACAGGGTCTCGAGTTCGTGTCTTGTCCCTCTATGTCTTATAAATCTGTCGGGGGGTACAGGCAAAAGGAGTCTGTAGTTTTTCTCCATCTCACACCGGTGAGGATACTGCATCCTTGCAATGTAGTATGACCATTCCATCTACCTGGGATCTCCGCATCCGCAGGTATGTACAAATTTCCAGTCTATATTTTTTTTTTTTTTTTGCTGAAGGGCCACCAATTCCGTGAAGTGTGGTGTATAAATCACATTTTTGTAGCAGCTTAGCTGCGTAGCTCTCACCAGAGAGTTTGGCTGGTACCGTGGGGATTAGGAGGCCCTGGGACGGAATTTGCACCTGATTACTTGGGGTTGGACCCCTAGTGGGAGCATTACGCGGGTTGTTGGTTGAAACGCTGATAAAGTCTTTGTGTTAGTTTCCAATTTAGAGTATAATCGGATGCTACAGACCCACAGAGTAGCAGAAGTGGTAAGATAGGCCTCACCTCCGACAATGGGGATTATTTTTCATACTAGCATAATCAATTTGGCTAGAAGAGCTGGGAGAAAGACTGACAGTTGCGGTAGATTGCTCCCAAAATTGTCGGCTCCTATTCCTGGACAGTACAAGTTTACTTGGCTATTCCAGAGGGGCGCTGGCAATCGCATTCTCATATATCCACTGTGATTAGCACAACGGGGTTAAGGAATTCACAGCGAGACTTACGTAAAAGCTTCTTGGATTCTGGACTCTGTTGCAGGGAAGAGGGTTTCTATGAGAGAGACAAAATGGAGTTACTTTCAAAATGACAACAAGTTTTCGAACAAAACGATGTTCGAGTATATTTCACCTAAAACAGATAGTTACAACTACGCTAAAGCTTTGAATGCCATGCAAAAATAATGGCCTTCCTTTTACTACACCCTATATAATGCCAGTATTATGGTGGACTTGTTTAATTTTGTGCTGCCTGCGGTGTTTTTTCTGTTTCCTGTTTGTTACTATTTTTCAATTTCCTTTTTCAGCCAGGAACTAAATTTAAATTTGTTGTCCGCTTTTCCCGTTCCTTTTTGCCGCCAGCTGTGTTGTAACTCATCCAACAAATGATGAAGGGCCATTAAAGGTTCTCGCCGTGTCTTCAAATAACTAACAGAAATAATCGTCCTGTTCTGTATTTGAGATTTAAATTATTTCCGTAAACAGGCAAATGTGTAGAGCTTGAAAAACCTTTTATCACTTAAAATTCAGATTTTTATAACAAAATCGAATTAAAGCGTAATGGAGAGGATGAAGTACTTTTATCAATGGAGAATTAATGTATTTTTTTTTTTTTTTTTTGTAGCAAGTTATCCACAAATGAAGAAGAGAGACGATAACTTTTAAAACGTACAACGAGTAAAAATTTATATCAAAATGTTGGGAGGAACTTAAAGCAAAAAAGCAGCAGAGTTTATTAACCACAAGACGCTTTTCTTTTGTATTTAAATTGATCATATTTGGGGCAAATAACAACAATAGTCTGTGGAGGAGAAGCCACAGTTTTTTTTTTTTTTTTTTTTTGTGCAATTTTCATTTAGCGAAAATGTTTAGAAAAACAGTCAACCACCACCAAATGTATATAAACCACATTTTGTTTTCCTTTGGCAGGTAATGGAAACGTTATATAACAAAAATATTGAAAACATTGATTTTATGTAATACAATTGAATCCCCAATTGCTCCTCATTGCTGTGCCAATAAGTGGAAGAGTCCTTTAGATGCTCCTAGTTGGACTGCAGAGAATGGCGAAAAGTTGTACGATTTATCTGAGCTATTGCGACGATTAGTGTTACAATTAGAACAAAATGCAATAACAGCATGTTAGCAGCCATAAAGAACTAATTATATTTTCATTCGAAGTAATGGAAATGTATAGGGGTCCGCGTTCGAAAAGTTACTATTTAAAAAAGGCTGTAATTTTGTCAATTTAGATTTTGTTTTGTCTAGAAACATCAGTATATCGTAAAAGCTATACAAAATTTTAAGGAAAATGTACTTATTTACACGTACAAGGTAACAAAGCATCATTTAAAGTCTTCTTGTGGTAGATTTGTATCCCTTTTAATGAAAAGAGTGGTGAACATCCTGTGGTGGTTACCGTATCCCAAAAGATTAATGATGCAAGCACTCCCTTTCGGAAGATAATCCGCTGGCCTGGATTTGTGTGAAAAGTATATCTCAACTCAATTTTTTACGTACCCAAGGCAACGAGGCATCATTTAAAATCTTCTCGCATCAGATTTGTTGATTTGTTTTTGCATTATGTTTAATCAAAACAAGTGGTGAACATTCTGTGGCAGTTACCGCATCTTAAAAGATCACAGATGCAGACACATGCTTTCGCGGAACAATTCGCTGGTCTGAATTTTAAGAAAAGTATATCTCAACCCAATCATTTGCATACCCAAAGCAACGAAGCATCATTTATTATAAAATCTTCTCGCGTTAGATTTGTTGATTTCCCTTTCCATTCTGTTTAGTGAAAACGAGTGATGTACATCCTGTGGAATCCTAAAAGATCACAATTGTAGGCACTTGCGCTTTCGCAGAACAATTTGCTGGTCTGAATTCTCTTCTCTTGAGTTGCGATTTAACCATTCAAGGTCGCGTTGTTTGTTTACATTTTGCTGAAAGGTAAACATTTTTTCATCATAAAAGACCACATTTTCAAGCTCGCCTTCAAAGTGCAACTGGTTTAAGATTCTTTGCTCTTGCTAGGCTAACTGCCCCTTGGGCCGGTGTTAAATCTTGCCATTTTTTATATTTTATAGAGCTTCAATTGTAGTTTATTTTTTAATATGCTCCCCATGCTATGAACAAACACCTTGAAATAGCTCGGCAATTCGACCACCCTTTGTCGTAAATTACGTAAAATTCTGATCTTCACCTTTCGAACTATTTCTGACGATATTGCTGCTTTTGTCCACGTCCCTGTCATTTTTTGTGCTACCAGTATCAATGTAAAGTGTAGTGGTCCGATATGCAAACATTTTGTCCACACATAAATATCGTAGTTCATTAACAATGGCTGGTTGCGATTTTCCAGCCGAATACAAAGTAATAACACTGATGCGTTTGAATTCCATTTCGATAGCTTTTTTAATTGCAATATAAAACGATATGTTTCCACATTCTTGTAAATAACATAACAGTCTTACGCTTACCAAAAAATGATCGCGCTGTCATAAGTCGTTTGGATGCTCCAACAGCGTGAAGTTTGTAACATTTGGAGCATCAAGCCCTGTATATCATTTTATACGGCAAAAGTGTAACAATCAGAAGAAAGCGTTTAAGGTACCAACTATTTGGTCAAATGCCTTTTGATCATGACTTTTAAATACGATTTAACGATGTCTCTCTGTCTGGCTGGCTAGCAGGCACGTTAACTTTTTCGAAATTTTTATGAAACCTTTAGTAAACTTCTAAACTTTTATGAAAATTCTAAGCTTTTATGAAACTTCTTAAAACTCAGCACATGTCAATAAAAAGATTCCCCAAATAGAAAGGATCAATGCTTACAGTCCTTGGTGGCCAAATTGTTTTGGCGTAATCTGTCAGATCTGTTACTTCTTATTCAGCTACATAATTGAACAGCGTATGCAAATGATAAAATGTTATCAAATTTTTAGTTCGTTAAGCTAAATATTGCGCGCATTGTGCCAGATTAACGTAGATGCTGTGGCCCTTTAAACACAACTTTCCGTCGAACGTGAAATTCCTCGACGTTTACAAGAACTTGGATTCTAACTTGAGGAATTCTGCGTTGGGATTGGGGTTTGCACCTGTAAGAAAACCAACTGATTTAGGAGCTTAAAACCAATGACCATAAACAACGCCGTTTTCTGACCGGCTAGGCTTCGGGGCGTTTTGAAGAGAATCCCAATTTTGATCAAAAAATCTTTAATTTTTAAAGAAGAGGAGCTATGTTAACAAATAAAATTGCAGTATATTGGACGACAGTAACATACGAGCTTCATCAGCTGATAATGTATCTGCAATAGATTACTGTTTAATGTAGATTTTAGGCCGGCTCCATTGGCCCCTACTTTTTCATTTATAAGACCATAACCGTCAACGGCGACTGCTAAAGATCAATAATATCTGATCTCTTTTTGGCTCAAGTTGAACGATAGGGATGTAGGCGACAAATGATTCCAGCGGGACGTCGCTACGTGACACAAAACTAACACCTCGAAGGACGTTCCGTCCATGTTTTCTGAAACCGCAAATCTGTAACAAAAAACTGCCTTCAAAATCAGCATAACAAAACCCTTAGCTCAAATTCAGCCGGATCTACTTGACGGAGTTATTGAAAATTTAAATCTCAGGTCCATGCCACCTTGCATGGCCGCTGTTATATTCCATACGCACATGGCGTTGTTACCCCATATACAGCTTGTTTCACTTCTTTTCAACATTGGTCCGCCCTATTTCACAAATCTAAAGGACTTTTGGTGCCTAATTTTAGTCTCTTAACTCAAGCAGTGTGATCTCGTTTGTGCGGCTGGACTGATTTACGAGCTCAAATCAAGGAAGAACTAGACGCCGATCAAGAATTATATTTTATTGTAAAATACAGAAATTGAATTTTTTTTAAGTACAACCGTGAAAACAAACAACAGTTCAAACCGGACAGATAAAATCTCCTAGCTAAAGCAAAGAAATTAAAACCATTATCCAATAATGGTACCAGTTCCATTCATCAGAGAGGAAGTAGCGGAGGCACTAAAGATGCACTATTTTGTCCTATAAATTTTTGCCATTTTGAAAGTAAGAAGTCGGCCCAAAAACTAGTCGACCTGACGATTAGATGGATGGTGACAGTAGTTTAAAGAAAATTATTTTGATGAAAAGCGGCAACCTCATAAAACATATGTTTTAAGTTTCAAAGTGCCACGTTGCTTAGTACAGGGTTGCCCATATTCGACGGACCCATGTTTTTTAAAAAAAAATCAAAGAAAAAAATTAAAAATTTGGCGGTTGGCAATCTTATTCATTTAATTTGTTCCAAGTAGATTTGTTTACATCAATTTTTGAATATGATATCTCTCAAATGGCCGCCTCTGGCGTTGATGGCGTATTGTGCCCTTTTTGCAGCATTTTCCATCGTTTTCGCCAACATTTCGGCCGGAATAGCGGCTATTTCTTCACGAATGTTGTCCTTGAGCTCTTCTACGGTCCTTGGCTTGTTAACGTAAACCTTTGACTTCAAATGTCCCCACAAGAAGAAGTCAACGGGCGTCAAATCGGGCGAACGCGGTGGCCAGTCCAAATCATCACTTTTCGACATCAAACGGCCCGGAAACAAATTCTTCAGAAAATCGATTGTTATGCGACTTGTGTGCGGTGGAGCGCCGTCTTGTTGAAACCAGAACTGCCTCATACGCTTTCGACGAATAATTGGCATCACAAAATTGGTCATCATGTCGCGATAACGCTCCTGGTTGATGGTAACAGCATGGCCATTTTCGTTTTGGAAGAAAAACGGCCCAATGACCGTTTTCGCTCTAACGCCGCACCAAACTGTGACTTTTTCGTCATGAAGAGGCAATTCTTGAATCTCCTGAGGATTTTCAGTGGCGTAAATACGGCAATTTTGCTTATTTACGGTCCCATTCAATGTGAAATGGGCTTCATCGGACATGATAATTTTGTTCCAAAATTGCTCGTCATCATCGGCCATTTCGATGACTCTTTGGGCCCATTCCAATCGACGAGGCTTGTCCGCAGGCAACAATCTTTGCGTCAATTGAATTTTGTACGGGAACAAATGCAAATCAACGCGAATAATCCGTTGTAAAGTGGACCGAGCCATGCCCAACTGCTGAGAACGGCGTTTTTGGGATGTTCTTGGGGACCTCTCAACACTGGCTCGTACGGCAGCGATATTCTCGGCCGATCGCCTTGGTCGACTTTTATTTGGCCTCTTCGGATTAGAAAGAGCCTCACCAGTCGAAAATTTTTCGTATAAACGCTTAATGGTGTTCTTAGGAGGCGCACTTCTCACATTTTTTAATATTTTAAAAGCACGTTGAGTTTTCACAATTGACTTCTTCTGTTGAATGTAAATTTCAACTATTTCAGAGCGCTCGCGTGGCGTGCGTTATTCCATGGTAAAAATCTGCTTGGACTGACGCTTCAAACGCGGTATGTCATTAAGCGATCTGACATCTCTGTCAAAAGTTATGGCGTTGCCAGATGGGTCAGTCGAATATGGTCAACCCTGTACTTCTGTTTGAGCCATCAAAAGTGAACGATCTCAGTAAATTTGTAAACATGGAAAAAATTGGTCACCGTTAGGTAATTTAATATTTCCATTTGAAAAATCTTAGTCTAACCAATATTAAAGCCAAGCTAAATTCTAATATGGGGGAGTCTGCACCTTCATTTACGACTGTAACATATTGGGTAGCCGAGTTTAAAGGAGGCTGTACGAGCTACCAAAACGAACACCGCAGTGGTCGACCAATTGAGTTGTCCAGACACCACACACGGTTAAGAAAATCCACAAAATGGTATTGGATGATCGTCGGCTGAATATGCGTGAGCTAGCTGAAATGACTGTCATTTTAAAAGGTGCTATACATTGTATATTGACCTGAGATTTGGGGATGAGAAAGCTGTGCGCAAGATGGGTGCCGCGCTTGCTTTCAATACAGCAAAAACAGTGTCGTGATAATGTTTCAGTAGAGTGTTTTGCGATGTTTCATCGCAATAAAGCGTCAATTTTGCGTCAATTGACAACCATGGATGAGACCTGGGTCCACCACTTCACACCTGAATTAAAGAAACAGTCAAAGCAGTGAATTGAAATGGGAGAACAGAGAAGAGGGTTAAATCTGCGGGCGAGGTCATATCGTCTGTTTTTTTGGATGCACATGGGGTTATTGTTTATCTTCAGAAAGGAAAAACCATCAACGGCGAATATTATGCTAATTTATTGCAGCGTTTTAGTGATGGAATTATGGAAAAAGACCGAATTTAGCGAAAAAGAAAGAGTTGTTTTATCAAGACAATGCTCCAGTGCACACACCCGCTATTGCGATGGCCAAAATTAGTGAATTAAAGTTCAAGTTGCTTCATCACGTATCTTATTCGCCAGATTTACCTCTTTCGGACTACATATTTTCTTGTTCCAAACTTGAAAAAATGGCTCGGTGGTGAAAGATTTGCCAACAATTATGAGGTGGAGTCTGCGATTGATGGATATTTTAAGAAGTTTGACAGTTCTTACTATAAACAGGGTATAGAAGCTTTTGAATGTCGCTGGGAAAAAGTATGTCGAGTTAAAGGAGGTTATGCTGAAAAATAAAAAACAACTACTTTCCCAACTTTTTTGTGCTTTTTTTGTTACGTTGGCTATATATGGGACCGCCCTCGTAATTTCATGATGCCTCTCTTATAGAAACCCAAGTCCCTGTTGCCAAAAACCCCAAGAGAGTTGATTTTCATAAGCTGTTCTTATTCGATTTATTCATTACAGACCAAGAACAGTTGGTAATCGCTTGATGAAAGTTCCGAATTATAGGGTGAATGCATCAAATTTCCAGAACTTCTGGCGCTATAGTATGAATACTTTCACACAATTTGTTTGACATTTAACTGCTTTTTGTTATTTCACTCCAGTTTCACTAGGCCTTAACGATGTTGCTGCCATACCCGACATTGGCATGTCGATAAAGGTGTTGCTATAACTCGAAATAACAATCTAACCATCTGGAAATGTCATTACAATCTATGAAAGACTTCCTCCAGATGTGGACATCTTCGAATCTGCATGAATCAGGTTATTTGTTATATCGCCGAGACTTCTACTTCCTCCGAACATGTACAATTAATTTATACTGTTAAGGCTCTTCATGCTGTCTTTTTCCGTATACTACAGAAAATATTTATTTGAAAAAAAATTTTTGCCGATTTTTTCATATCCACTTCAATAAAATCGACAAAACTTTTCCATCCAAAACGATATTCGTAATAATCAGTTATTAATAACTAACTCAATAAATTTTGTATTATTTCCTTTTCTTAACTGTATATCGTATCCAACATTTATTTGAAAGCCTGTCTATATAGTTTCTCCATCCTCCTCCCTAAACGATAGTTCCATAAAGAGTTTGAGTACCTTTTAAGATACATTCGCGCTCATAGCGGTCGTCTTCGCAATATGCCTTAACTGCCTCCTTTTGTTTTATTGTTATTTAAACAACTTAATTTTATTTTTGTGTTATTTTTCAATTTAATTGATGTTGTTTATGTGTTTCTCTATCCTCTTCACTGTTTTGATTTGGTTTTTGGCCTGTCCATCTCTCTGTCTTTGCAGGTAAGCAATTGGAAAACAGAAGAAATAAACAACGCAAAATCTATTCAGTAATACACACGCATTGAAATCATCAGAGATTGTTTAGATAAGATTCATGAAAAATCGGTACAAAAGTTAAAAATAACTTTTAACACGTAACATTGGTAAGTTGTTGTTTTTCATATTACTACAATACAGGTGGGATGTAATGGGTTGGCCAACATATGGGGCGGCAGCGATAAAAGGAGAAACTATAGAAAACTCATTAGATGTAGACTGATAAATGAATATAGTTTTTAAGTACCGGGATTTGGTGAATGAAAAACAAAATATTTATTATTCATTGAAATTTATTGTATCGCTTTTGAAGTAAGCCTTTGATAATCCAAACATTAAAATATTTTGTAAATGCATTTTCCGTAAAAGACTTCAGTTCTCGCAACAATTCTCTTTCATGTCTTCTACCGACTGGAAACAGCTCGTACCTTGTACCTCCTCGTAGAGGTAAGTTCAGTTTCAGCTGGATCTATATCAGGTGAATACGATGGATGTTCGATGATATTAGTTAAGTTTTTGACCAGAAATTTGGCGTTGTCATGATGCAAAATCCATGACCTATCTCGAGAAATTTGCTCCCTCGACTGCCACCTAATAATAATAAAAAAATTCTCTTGTACCCCATGAATAAGATATTGGAGAGCTTCTCACATTTAGCGATCTTATACGCAATCTGTTTTAGAAACATTCAATGAGACCCGCAGTATAGAATAATAAGATATTGGAGAGCTTCTCACATTTAGCGATCTTATACGCAATCTGTTTTTAGAAACATTTAACGAGATTCCAACAATGATTCCAAACGTCACAGTTTGGAGAAGCGTTTACCAGACTTTACCAGACACGGACTGATAAATGAATATAGTTTTTAAGTACCGGGATTTGGTGAATGGAAAACAAAAAATTTATTATTCATTGGAATTTATTGTAACGCCTTTAAAGTAGACCTCTTTCGAAATAAAACGCCTCTGACAATTAATTTCCATAACTTCATCACCTGAATGCTGCAATAAATTAACATAATATTCCTTTTTAAAGATAATCAATAGAAATAATACTAGCGCATGCCAAAAAACAGACTCCAAGGTCTTGGCTACAGACACAACCATCTTCTCCTTCCTTGTACATGATTCTCGTATTCCAGTCCACCGTTTTGATTGTTCCTTTCCCTCAGGTGTGAAGTGGTGGACCCATGTCTCATCCATGATTATAAATCGACGCAAAAATTTGACTTTATTGCGGTGAAACATCGCCAAACACTCCGGTGAGACATCTTCAGAAAGCAAGCGCGGCACCCATCTTACGCACAGCTTTCTCATCTTTAAATCTTCGGTCAATATGCAACTTTAATCAGTATCAATAAACGGCACTTTACTTCTTATGCAAAAAACAATACTCTGAATCGTAGATTTTATATTCTTAACAGATTTCTAAGATTAAATAGTTATATATTAAATTGTTTATAAATAATATATATAATACAAAAAATTACTATTTTGCCATTGTTAGTCTGTAATGAAGTTTTGTTCCATAGACTTAAAAATAAATGAAATGAAAATGAAAAGTATAGCAGGTTTTGAAATGCCTTTCAGTACAGCTAGCCCACGCATTTTTACTTAGTGGATTTTCTTAACCTTCTCTGGCGTTAACATCTCAATTGGTCGACCACTACGGTGAACGTCTTGATAGCTCGTACGGCCTCGTTTAAACACTACTAGACAATTTTTTACATTGGTAAATGAAGGAGCAGACTTCCCCCGAGTAGAATCTAGCTTGGTTTTAATATTGGTTACACTGGGACCTTTCAAATGGAAATATTGAATTACATAATGTTTTTTTTTCAAACTATTGGCACCATCTATATGTAAGGTTGGTTAGTTTTGGCATGCCCCACGTAATTCAGTTACAACCAAGCAACGTCATTTCTGTTTGAAAATTACAAATCAGTGTTTCTAACTGGGAGTACTAATTAGAAGTCATAGCCCAGATACAACTGGAATTTCTATATAAATGTATGGAAATCATAAATCAACTATCTGTTAGGCTAACATTTAACATTTCCATAACTACTAAAAGGATTTGGATAAACCTTTTCACGTTTGAGTAAATTATAACTGAGTTTTTAAACTTCTTGTTTGACTAAAACGACATATGGCTGCATTTTCGCCGCACTAATAGCTGAATGACACATTTTATAAATATAGCATTTTCAAAAAACTCAACTATGACTACTGAGCTACATTTGGTGTGTACAAAATCCTGACTCATAACATCAGCTTAATATCAGCCGAATTTTACGGAAAGTGTATTTTCGGACGACGTTGGTTCTATCCGTCTTGTTATATGGCGCAGAATCCTGCATTATGATGCAAGAGGATGAATCAGTACTGGCAGTTTTCGAGAGGAAAATACTCCGGAACATATATGGACGGAGAGTATAGGCATCGCATGAACAATGAGCTGTATGGCGACATCGACGTAGTCAAACGCACTAATATACAGCGATTGCGCTGGCTGGGTCATGTTGTGCGAATTGATTGATTGATTGGATTTCTGGCACGGAAAGTTTTCAACAACGAACTCAATGGACAGAACAGAAGAGGGCGACCAAAACTCTGTTGGAAGGGTCGGGTTTTTGAAATACTGTCGAAGCTTGGTGTGATGAATTGGAGAAGAAGCGCAGAAGATCGAAGTGCTTGGAATTATTTGCCGCGAATGGCGTATAATAGGTAGGGATGCCTATTCCAGTCGCCACCTAACATGAAGAAGATCGTTTTGGTTGCTGCCGACTATAATTTTCGGATCGAAAAACTTCCTTTCCTATCGGAGTTAATAAAATCAGTATTATTTGAAATATGTTTTTCGTACAGAAAACTAGCTTGCATCTTCCAAAGTTTCGGTGCAGCTATAGCTAAAACATTCTCTGTTTAAGCTAACCGATTCTGCTGAACCTGAACTTGTTTTCTGTATCCAAGACACCATTTGGCTGGAATTAATTTGGTTTCCCACACAAGAAACGATATTTATTAGTATTTTGTATGAAAATCATAACTGTAATGAAAATGTCTAATAAGTTTTTTAAAAGACAGACAATTTCTCGAAAGCATATTAATTCAGCTGTTGCTGAAAATTATTTTGCATTAAATTATTTTGTTTTTAGCTACATTTTCTTTCATCTATAAATAAAAAGATTTTTTGTACAAATTTCCTTATTCAGCTGTAACTGAATTTGTTCATTGTGCATTACATTTAGGAAAATTTTGCATTTATAAGCTCTGTTGAATCAACTATTTTCTATATTTTGTTAAGGAAAAAATGTAATTTCTTACACAAAGGAAGTAATTCAGCAATAGCTGAATTGGATTCTATGTGCCGAAAATTATTTTGTGTTTGCTTTCGGCTGTAAATGTAAAGATTTTCTATGCAAATTAACTAATTCAGCAGCAGCTTAAATTGTTTGCTAAAAAGAAATCCTCATTTTGCGGAAGACAACCTGGATTTAAATGCTGAAAACTTTGTTTAACTGAATTTTGTATAGAAATCATAACCCAGAAAACAAAATTTCCGTTTGAGTTGGATTCGATTGTAATGAAAATGTAGAAAACAACAAGACAAAAATTTTAGTTACGCTGAATTACTCAAATTATGCTTAAAAACTTAACGTTTATAGTCTTGCTACGGTATTTAAAGAGTACATACGAATATGTCTGAGGTATGTGTTGAAAGATTTATATGCCTAGAAAGTAACTTCTTGCTAGCGGCGGCATGTTGGGCAGCACCGAGTTCATCTTTCTTGGCGTGCATGCTGATCAGCCCTTGCTTCTTGTTGGCAATACGCTCCTCGCGGCGCTTACGGGCCTCACGCACCTTCTGTCAAGAAGAAAGCCAATTTAGCTAAAACCACAATATAAAGGAAAATAATTCAATATCTTTTGAATTCTCTTTCCTCAGCTGTGGAAAATATTTGCTATATAAAATATAGACTAAATATTGTACTTATTTTTTTATACTTTAAATATTTGCTTGAAATCATATTCAGCTATTCCTTGACATGAGTTTCGCAGTAAATAGTGTGTTCGGATATAGTGAATATTAAATTATATTGAAACAACTCTTAATTAGCAATTTTTGCCTTTATAACCTTATTCAGCAATAAAAGAAATTTGTTTTACTACTTTATAAAATATTCTAGCTTAGCTGAATACTCTATCTTGCTAAACCTTTGTACCAAACTTTAGCTGAATAGATTCTCTTACATACAAGCTTAACTTTTCTGCACTTTTACTTGTTCACATATCAGCTGCTATTATGGTTCTCCCCTGATTTTACAGTTAAACGCAATCTGCCATCAACAGCAGCAACAATATAACAAAATACGAGTATTGTGAAAATTGTGTGATTTTCGTTGGTGTTATTTTCAGCGAAATGTTAAATGCGGGTGAAAAGCAGAAACAACTAATGCGATTTGAACTAGAGAATCGAATTGAAATGAAAAACACAACGATAAATAAGCAAAAATACGCCATTGCATGTTTTTGTGGCCACAACAAACAGATAAAATCTAATTAAAAATAAATAATTTGAAATTTTCAATTGAAACGCAACACTTTGACATGATGATTTCGCCTTTTAAGTGGCAGCGTACACAGCGGGGCTGATTGTGTAGCTAATCCGAGTATAAAATGTTTTTATTACACAGGATGTTGACAAGTCAGATAACGAAGTCATAAAACTAATGTGTTCCAAAATATTCAATGAATAATGTTGTTGTTATGAATAATGTTGATTTTGGTCTAGTGATGCTTTCAAAATAGTAGATTAGAGTTTTAAAAATATGGCAGAGATATTCAAAAATGGAAGGTGATTTTTATAGACAACTGAGAATTTGATTTCTCTTTGGTTTTTTTAAAAACTCAGTGACATATCAAGAAGGTACAACAATAAGAGGTGGTTTTAAATCAAGTAAAATATATTTTTTTTTTTGCCGTGAAGAACTTTTCAGATATCTTTAGTTTGATTCAAATATGTATGAGCTTCTAAAATAGAGTACTACCTCTTGAGTACTAAAGCATGAAATGTTCTCGCTTTGTATATCCTGTGTGGAGGCAAGAACAATAAGAATTCGTTATAGATGGTTACTGCGCTGGCTCTGGATGAGTGCTCTCACGAAGTACTTCCGACAGAATTTTATACTTAGCTTTTTAGACCATCTTTTGCAGTACACGCCGTCACAAAGTTTGCCTATAAACATCCAGTTTAAGTGAAATATATAAGGAAGGATAAATGATTTAAGTAAAGTTAGATCGAAGTTTAGTTTATTCCCTTGTCCTAATGCAATCAAAGTTCCATGTAGTTCAAACCAATTATCGCTAAATTTCGAAACTGCGATTTTTGATAAAGTTCGTAATATTTGCAGACTTTTTAATTATAATTATTACATCGCTAAGGCATTCATGATTCCCTTTATTTCGAATCACACAACAGATTCCCCTAATAGCGATTTCTTGGAATACACTTGATATGAGATTGGTCCCAAACTAGCCATCCTAACAAAAAAGATACAAAAAAGTTGGAAAAAATTTTCTTTATTTTTCAGCGCAATTTCCTTTTAGCTCGATACACCTTTTCCAGCAATATTCAGTACCTTCTATACCCTGTTTATGGTAAGAACTGTCAAACTCCTTAAAATAGTCATCAACCGCAGACTCCACCTCATCATTGCTGGCAAATCTTTTAGCACAGAACCATTTTTCAAATTTGAAAATTTAAAATAGTTCGAGGCAGCTAAATCTGATGAATCTTTGCCTTCTTTGGACACGATTCTCCCATTCCAGTCCACTGTTTTGACTGTAAGTAAACGCGGCACCCGTCTTGCACACAGCATTTTTATTTAAAAATATTCGGTCAATATACGATATAAAACACTTTTTGAAATGCCTATCATTTCAGCTAACTCACGCACTTTCAGTCGACGATCATCTAATACCATTTTGTGGATTTTCTTAACCATGTCTGGCGTGGCCACGTCAATTGGTCGACCACTACAGTGTTTGTCGTAGCAGTTCGTACGGCTTTGTTTAAACTCCGCTCGCAATATTTTACAGTTGTAAAGGAATGAGCAGACTCCGCCAGTGTAGAATCTAGTTCGGCTTTAATATTGGTTGGGGAGACACCTTTCAAATGGAAATATTGAAATTACATAATGGTGACCAATTTTTCCCATGTTTACAAATTCACTGAGATTGTTTACTTTCAAATAAAAATACTAAACAATGTATCACCTTGAAACTTAAAACATATGTTACCACTTTTCACCAAAATAATTTTTTGTTAACTACTGGCACCATCTATACGTCAAGTTGGCTAGTTTGGGACCGCCCGTATTTCCAATGGTCAACGTCATCTGTTTTCGTGGGATTTCCATTGAATACCCTATTCTAATCTAAAGCCTGAAAATTTATAATGGCTTGCTGTGAATACAATGGGCGGCCTTGAAAATAAAGGAATCCCATATTATAGGCCGATCGTTTCCATTTGCTCCAACATATTAGTTGGAAGTTTTCTTCGGCAATAAAGATATCCCACTGCCCACTCAAGAGCGTAGACATCGATTCTATTACTTGCTAAAAATTTAGCTGACCATCTTCTATTGCTCTGCTTACTCCAAATTTAATTTCCCTTAAGGGCGGTGTTGGTTTATTCTAAAATTTGAAATGGGTCATATGACTTCACATAAACATGGCGTAGAAAAATGGATACCTTGAAGAAAATGTGATGCGTTAAGTGCTTCTCTGTGAATCCAAAATTTCCGCAGACATTGAACGAGTATTATTCATTCATAGATCTCGAAACTGGATGATGGCATCCAAAGAATAAAATGGCCAGAAGCGGTCAAAAATAACGAAATTGGGATTGAGTGTCTTTAGTCTTTGGCAACCGGAAATATTTGCTGGCTTGACGAGGATGTTGATCTTGACTATATGAATAGTTGGGAACTTCCATGGGTTTTGACAGAAACTGTATGAAAGATCAGTAGATGTCAATCTTGCGATTTTGCTGGGAATCCGTGGATTTTGTTCTTTTATAGATGGTTCCCGTTAGATAAGACATTGATTTTATGAGTATGTAAATAGTTGGAAACTTTCATGAAAATGGATGGAGACTGAGAGAAACACCAGGTGATTTTGCTGGCGAACCGTTCTTTTCTACAAACTGTAAATTATTGGTAATCTCCAGTGAATACGAATACGAATGGAAGGATGGCTGAGATATAACATCCTCACGACGGTGGGGATTAAAATATTCTCCAATAGTCAAGCTGCCATTATATCCCTGGATTCTGTCTACATAAACTCAACATCAGCCCTGAACTGCAGCAGATCTCTCAACGAGATGGCTCAGTATTTCAATATTCACCTTATATGGGTGCTGGGTAACACGGAAATACCAGGAAACTGCAGATCAGACGAGCTGGCAAGACTAGGGACAACCTTACAGATTCCAGCCGAGTTAGAGTCCGTGGGCATGCCTCTAGCCACTTGCAAACTCTCCTACTGCGAGATGGAGCATATTTAGCGGCAAATTGTAGGTGGGCGTCTGTCCGGGATTGTGATTAATCCAGACGGATGTGGCCTCGCCTAGATCTAAAGTGTTCACACACACGTTAATGTCGCTATCAAGATCCGACGTTTTATTACTTGTATCCGTCATGACGGGACACTGTCTGATGGGAAGACATGCATTGAAATTGGAGGTTGCGGCTTCTGCAGGAGTTGTGGGGATGAAGAGAAGGAGCAGTCCATGGAACATCTTCTCTGCAATTGCCCCGCCCTGGCGCACAGGCGGGGATCAACACTGGGTTCTTATTTCCTTAGGGACTTGGGAGATCTGGACGATATAGATATTGCCCGACTTAAGAGCTTCTTAGGGATGGTTCTGAGGATGGTTCAATCGGGGAAACTAGGGACATCCTTATCTCTAGTTTCCGTGGTATCACAATGGATTATATATTCTAAGTGAGTCTGTCTATTCGGACTGCCACACGGACCTAACCTAACCTAACCTAACCAGTGAATACGAGAGATTGAGGTCAAATGACAATGGGGACGACAAAGTGATATCCAGCCAATTCTAAGCTTCTATTGGTATTAAACAGATGTTGGTTTGTTATTGATTTCCGAATTGGAATTGGATGATGATGTTGACTTGTAATGAATAAAATGGAAGAAGGGAAGGGTCAGATGACGAATCGTTAATTTGACTTGCAATAGTTAAATCCATGTGGCATTAATTCTTGTATATATAGGTATTATGCTTCTGTTATCAATCGTGGTGCTATGGTTAGTGTATGTGATTACCGTTCGATTGATCCCAGGTTCAACACCGCATACAGCCACCTATTACTATCTGGGCGGCGGTCACCTCGATGTGTCTGATGAACAGTTCGAATAGCCGAGAAGTCGACAAGTCTGGTGAATGCTTCTTAAACTGTGACGTTCGGAATCGTCATTAAACTGTAGGTGCCAGTTGAGGAAATGTAAAATTTGAATGCGTGTAATCTCACGGAATGTGATAAGCTCTCCCATATCTATTCACATATACGTGGGTTACAAGAGAATCTGTATATTTATTCTTCTTCCGGTATCTATTCTTAATGTTGAAATTGTGTGACAGCTTTCAACATATACCTATAGGATGAATGGTTATGAACATTTAGAGCTTCGGCACCGTAGGCGTTACGTTATCAATCACCTGTGAAACTTAATTTGTTGTAATTGTATTAGTGATCCCGGAAGCGTATGGAGTTCCTGATGAATAAAAGTTACAGATCTGCCACATGCTATAGGGAACCTGTCAAATTGTTCTACATTACAATTTTCATGTTTTAACGTCCATCCTCTGTCTGGTTTTATAAATACATTGAAGTAGAATTTCGTTGATGTAGAATTTCGTTGAATCAGCTCTCCTTTAAGGCCTCGTTTGCCATGTTTGCCTGTTGTTACAGCATGTAATTGACCACTAAATTACTCATGAATTTGGTGTAAATCAGCAAAACGGATTTATATTTTGCATTACGACCAGACACTTGTCGGGACGACCCCAATAACTCGATGACTGTTGAACTGCCTCGTAATGCAAATTTCGCCTATGTGACCGACCATTCGTTCATACATCCGGAATGTTTGCATGGCACGTCTTTAGTAGACTGGCTGCCTTTTAGTCTTAGACAGGTTTAGTTAACAAGAAAATAATGTTGCGGTAATTTCGAGTGTAAATTTAGTTTGCATGTTTAAATTACCAAATAAATCACAACTGGCAAGATTCGCATTCACACAAAAAAATTCACTTTCACAAATGAAACAGAAACGGCCAACAAAACCAACAACCAGAGTCTGAGACTGAAAAGACACAGATGAGGATGGAGAAGAAAACCAAAGAAAAAAAAA
>JAHXMU010000085.1:533717-545049 GCA_019455685.1 Philornis downsi
TTTTATTTTTTTCTTTGATTTTTTTTTTTAAAACATGGGTCCGTCGATTATGGGCAACCCTGTAAATGGATGCAAAAACTCGGTTTTATTGCGCTGAAACATTGTCAAACACTCTGCTAAAATATCTGGCTATTTTTGCTCTATAGATAGCAAGCGCGTTAGCCATCTGGTACACAAGATTTCAATCCTCTCCTATTCTTTGTCACATCAAGTTTTGAAAATGTTTCAAACGATCAATCGTTCCTATGAAGTTTTGCTCATCGCCTTCCACATAACCCATCGAATTCCTTATCGAAGTCATTTCATGCCATAACATTTCATTCATGCAACATACTCCGGTCAACGCAATCACTGTATTTTAATAGGATTGGCCTCATCGATGTCAGCTTAATGCCAACACAGCTTATGATTCGTTGAACCCTGACACCTTCTACTAACGACAATAGGTCTCGATATTTTACGTAGCATTTTAGCTCACAAAGTCATCCATAACTGAATCGCTTTCCAGTGTCCTAACCTAAGATTTTTCTCTGCACAGCAAAGGGGGTAGAAGTAGCATCTGATGTAGTTGGGGGTTTTGTTTGTCGAGGCAAGGCTTTGTCATGACGTCGCTTGGCAAGCCCATAGTTGCATCTATTTACAGACTATTAGGCTATTGTGTAGGCTTCTTTCAATTTGTTGGCTAATATCATTCGTTTTACTATAGGCGGAGGCGATAAAGCGGAAGTTATAGTTCTCGCAACGTACCAAATGAGTAGCCTCTTTGTTCGTCGAAACAAATAATATAGTCTACCTCTACCTCGTCTACCGCTATATTAACTTTTGTTGACCCCTACTCAATGCTTGAGAAAGTTGCAGTAACACTATGCAGTTGTCGGCAAGAGACGTTTATCACTAGCACAGGCGGACAATACACGGCTGTTATTGAGGACGGTGACATTCGCTTTGACTGCAGACTCCCTCGAAAGTATCTTCCAAAATTGATTAAAGAGGTCCCACGATAGACCGTAGCCTCGATCAAAACCTCGTTTGATGCAAAGTGTCTCATTAAGATTTTTGGCTACATTTTCTAAAGACTTCAATTTGATTGGTGCCTTTCTACAGAGACGGACAAGCGTCGCAGAAATACTAAACTGACTGAATAAAATTTTTTCTACTGTACGGGCGTTGTCAGTGAACTCCTCCTAAACGGCTAGACCGCTTTGCATAAATTTTTGTATATGCGTCTGGGTGGTGCCCGGGATGGTTTAGATTTGCAATTCGGTCCAATTGGACAAAGGGGCGTGGTACCTCCCATACAAACAAAAAATTAAAAATCAATTATTTCTGCTCCTGCTTACGGTATTTGAACAAAATTTGGTGCGTAGTTTTGGTGTACATATCTTAAGTGCTACTGCAAACATGGGCGGGATTGGACAATGGGGCGTGGTACCTCCCATACAAACCATAAATTAAATATCCAATATTTCTGCTCCTGTTTACGGTATTTGAACAAAATTTGGTACATCGGTTTGGTGTACATGTCTTAAGTGCTGCTGCAAATATGGGCGGGATTGGACAATGGGGAGTGGAACCTCCTATACAAACCACAAATTAAAAAGCAATTATTTCTGCTCCTGCTAACGGTATTTAAACAGAATTTTATTTAACATTGAAACATTTCCAATAAAAATAAAATTTGAAGGCAAAGCAACGTTTGCCGGGTCGGCTAGTATTTTTATATTCTTTTAACATTTATTGCTTTCTTCATAACTTAAATATCATCACTTTATTTACTGTCGATATTTTTAATTGCATTTGATTGTCGTATAATTGATTAACGTCAAACAATATCGTGCTCACCTAAACGTATTCGCTGAATTTGAATTTAACACCTATTTAGCGCAAAACAAAGTCATCCCCTTTGCTGCTATTCGTACTCGTAATAGCATAAATTGTTATTCAGAGCATAAAATATAACAATAGCGTATACATATGTTAATGTCTTACGTATTTCGACTTTTTTTATGGCTTTATTATAATGATAATTTCTATAAGGCCGTATGGAGTTTGCCATAAACACGAGATATGCGATTTTTTTTTTGTGAACTGTTCAGCTAAGAATATCATATCTACTAAATGGCATATTAGGTAATGATATGTACATATATTTATGTCGGCATTTGCAGGTATTTAAAATAGGATTAAAATAAGATTTTAAAATTATATGAAATTGAAATCGATCTGCCTTTAAGCTTGCGAAATTTTTGTGTTATAAAAACTTTATCTTTATATATCTTCGAATATCAATTACTTAGGTTTTATAATTTTCGAACTTTCGATGTTTTTGTCATATAATATTAGATGTTGTTTATGTTATCGGGTTGTTCGCAAAATTCGTTCGATTAATTCATTAGTTCACTGCTCATGGCATAGAGATCCTTCAAACAATATCAAAACTTCCACCCACCCCTTCTCTAAACTGTTTACTAAAACTAAAAAACTTTTTAAAAAGTAGAGAAAATGAGCGAAAAAAATCATTTTAGGCATATTTCCGAAAAGGAAAAAGAAAGAAGAAATTGGACCAAATGAAATAACTTGCTAGAAATGGTTTAAAAGATTTTCTACGGGCGACCTCTCCGTAACGGCCGCTCCCAGATCAGGACGACCAAAAAAAATTGTTTCCGGGGAGGTGAGAGATTTAATTGCTTGTTAATTCCCGTACGACAGTTAGGGAAATAGCTGAAATAATCCAAAAAATTAATCTCAACCGTTCACGGGATCATGAAAGAGGTGGGATTTGTGAGGAACATAGATGTGGGTACTTCACCCTCTCACCGAGGCCAACCGCCTGAATCGCGTTGACGTCTGCGATAATACAAGGATAAGAAATAACAAGACACCATTTCTGAAGATCCTCATCACAGGGGATGAAAAATGAATAGTCTACAATAATGTAACGCGGAAAAGATCATGGAGGAAACCAAATAAATTGCCTCAATCCACCTATAAAGCTTGCCTTCACCCTATGGAGGTAATGTTGTCGATTTGGTGGGATGTCAAAGGAGTAGTCTTTTATGAGCTTTTTCCAACAAATCAAACTTATTAAGGCGAACTACTATAGGGTGGCGCATAAATAACGTCAACGGAGACTATATTGAAAGCGTTCTTGTGCATCATTTGGTTTTAACTCGTGAACCAATTGCATCTTGAATGGGAAAGACTGTGACATATGTAAAATTCTTTGCAAAGACCACGTAGACATCTTTAACCGCTGAGAACATCGTCTGGTGGAAGTTTCGGGGTTTTCCTCAATACTTGCTTGCACTCGAGCAATGGTCACTTCTTTTCAAACTGCACGAAGTCTTCTAACACGCGGAAGATCACAGACAGCCGCTTGTTGCCCAAAACGCTGAACCAATCGGTAAACTGTTGAATGCTAGGAGCATTTCGAACATGAAAGAAATTTCGATATGATCTGAATAATCGAATGCTGATTTTCAACGTAAAATTGAACAACTCAGCACAGAACAAAGAACCAATTCTTTGTTCTGTGCTGAGCCTTTCCATCATAAATTTCTCAAGTATTGTTTAGTTAATTCTGTAAAGAGACGAAAAAAAGAGACTTAAACAAAAAATGTATTCACTGATCAAATCTTAACGTTCCTTATGTGCCACCCTATATATCGCAAAATTAGATAAATTGAAGGCGGCATTGTAAGAAAAACGGCCGAGGCTCATTAATCGGGGAGACGTCATCTTCCATCATGACAACGCCCGAACTCTTACAGTCTTGCGGACCCGTTAGAAACTGTCAGAGCTTGGGTGGCAGGCTTTACCTCACCCACCGTACTCCCCAGATCTCGCCCCATCTGACTACCACCTATTTGGCAGTTTGAGCAACCATTTGAAGGATTTGAATCTCCATAACGACGAGGAAGTGAAAAATCGAATTGAACGCCTTTTTTCAGTAAAACCACGCGAGTTTTATGAGAGAGGAATTAAAAAGCTAACAGAGAGAGAGAGGGGAAGGGAAAAAGACAGAGATTATATAATAGATTAAAATAATTGTTTTCTTCTATATTCGTATATAGTTGTAAATAAATTTCTCTTAAAAACCAAACGAACTTTCCGAACAACCCAATATTTTCAGGTTACACAAACTTGGATATAGTTTTATGCTTTTGTTTGCGTTTATTGGCGAATTATTATTTTGTTTTTATTATTAACTAAATCTGTTTTGTTTTCTTAATATATTTCCAGGTAAGCGCTTCTTCAACTTATTTCTTGGAATTTCAAGTAAGAGAGTTATACGAGTATTAACATTAATTACAGATACGTCTAAACTGAACACATATAACTAACTAACTATTAAGTTTTACAACTTCCCCTTTGACAACACTATTGCCTATAATTATATATAGTAGAATTATTTAAAAAAATAACAGAAAGCTACTTAAACTCCACAACATGTCACAATTATATTTCAAATTTATTTTATATTTCTTAGAAACTGAATCCAGTAGGCAGATCACTGCAACTGCATAAATAACAACTACCAAATACATTATTAATTGCATGAACTTTCGAAATGTAAATTCAACTTACGAAAGCGACATAAAACGGCTGAGAAAAAAAATTGTTGATTCAACTGGTAAAACAAATAAATGAAACCAGCAAGAATATTGAGAAAGAAACTCTAGAAAACAAAAACAGAAGTTTAAATAGCACAAAATCCAAATACAAAAGAACTAAAGAGGTCAGCAATGTAACACAAAAGTATAAAGTTTTTCGGTTTCAAAAGTAAAGTTAAATAAAACACACTTAAGGCTATGATTTCGATGAAACTTTTATTGCATTATATTGCTAGGATCTTGCCATTATGTAAGAAATACGAAATGTCATTTAAATGGCCGCCTCTAGATTGATTGCAGCAGTGGATCCTTTTTAGGTAGTTTTTGGACCACTTTTGCGCTCATTTCGGGCGGTATCTCAGCGGTAACTTAACGAATGTTGGTTTTCAAATGCTCCAATTGTTGAGGATTATCCATGTGAATACAGTCTTTGACGTAGCCCGACAAAAAAAGTCTTACAGCGTCAAATCACATGATGTTGGTGGCCAATTGACGTCGCCAAAACGTGATATCAAACTTGCTGGAAACTCTTCATGCAATAAAGCCTAGATCGGTCGTATTGTGTGGCTCGTGGCACCGTTTTGTTGAAACCACATATCGTCCATTTCATAAAAATATATCTGTCATCTGTGCTTGACATCGAATACTTTATTTAACATACTTAGAATGATCCGATTTAAGTCAAATAGTCTTAGCCTTTTGTGTGAAGGTAATTCCATTATGCTATGCTCAAAAAGGTTCTCGTTTCTATTGGCAAAACACTGGGACAGTTGATTTTCACAAGTTTGTTTTGAGGCCAATTTTTCACCAACAAAATCATTTGCCATAGACAATCACTTAGTGTCAGGTCCGGACTATAAGGTGTTCATAATCTTCAATTTCAGGCCGAAAAAAGTCTTTTATCATACGGCCATAGCGCTCTGAATTGAAATTCGGACACACTTTCACCAACAGAAGTGATATTTTCGGCAGTGCGTACATTGCAATGATGCATAGGTCTGGCCACATTTGTAGCGCTTTCAGTCTCTTCACATTTATTTTATAATTCTGACAGTTCCTTGCACAGTAGGCCGATTATGGCTACCATAATCACCTCGCCGTAAGGCACAGAAAGTGACCACGTTTGAACCACCACTTTTGTAGTAATTTTTAACTATTTTTGCGCACTCTTCGGTTATTAAACGATCCATATCCATAAATGGTAAACCTTTCACTAGATAAATAACACTTCAGATAACAGGTATTTAACAGCTGACAGCTTTGCCAGATCGGAGGGTTTGAAACCACTAAATGGATAATCTGTTAGATTGATATGTTTTACTCAACCACAACAAATTTTGAGCAAATTGCCCGTTTACCAAAATGTCATATCAAAATTATACCGGAACTGATAGCCTTATCGTACCTCCGATAGAAATAAGTAAGTAAAAAATAGAAGTTCTATTATAAGTAGGTATTTAAACTGGCTTTTTGATGATTATAGATGACTATCAATAAGGTTTGGTAAGCGCGTGAGTAGATTGCGCTATATAGGGGCGAGAGTGGTATCAAAACTAACCGACCTAACATAAAATAAGTTTTAGACACAAATAGGTTTTTTTTCCAATATATTCTCCTTTCAACTTGATGCACGTTTTCTAGCAATATTCAATAGCTTCTATACCCTGTTTATAGTAAAAGCTGTCAAACTCCTTCAAATAGCCATCAACCACAGATAGTACCTCTTTATTATTGACAAATCTTTTACCACCGAACCACTTTTTTAAGTTTGGAAATAGAGAAAAGTCCTAGGGAGCGAAATCTGCTGAATAAGGTGCGTGATGAAGTAATTCGAATTTTAATTTAATTCATTAATTCTGACCATCACAATAGCGGTTGTATGAACTGGAGCATTATATTGATGAAACAACACTTTCTTTTTCGCCAAATGCGGCCCTTTCCCATAATTTCATCACCGAAATGCTGCAATAAATCAGCATAGTGTTCGCCGTTGATTCGTTTTTTTTTTCTAAAGATAATCAACAAAAATAATCCCATGTGCATCTTAAAAAAATAGACGCCATAATGGGACCATCTTTGCCTCCTTTAGATGTAATACTCCCATTTCAGTCCACTGCTTTGACTGTTCCTTTGCCTCAAGTGTAAAGTGATGGATCCATGTCTCATCCATCGTTATAAAACGACGCAAAAATTCGACCTTTTTGCGGTGAAATCTCTCCAAACACTTCACTGAAACATATACACGACGCTGTTTTTGCTCTATTTAAAGCAAGCGCGGCACCCATTTTGCGTACAGCTTTCTCATCTTCAAAAATTTGGTCAATATGCGATGTATAGCACTTTTTGAAATGCCTATTCACACGATGATCATCCAATACCATTTTGTGGATTTTCTTAACCGTATCTGGCGTGGTCACCTCAATTGGTTGACCACTATGGTGTTCGTCTTGGCAGCCTGTACGGCCTCGTTTGAATTCTGCCACCCAATATTTTACAATCGTAAATGAAGGAGCAGACTTCCCCAGAGTAGAATCTAGCTCGGCTTTAAATATTGGTTGGACTGAGACCTTTTAAATTGAGACATTGAATTACATAACGCTGACCAAATTTTTTCATGTTTACAAATTCACTGAAATTGTTTACTTTTGATGGATCGAATAAACATAATAAACAATGTGGTGTCTTGAAACTTAAAACATATATTTTATACTGGTGCCACTTTTTACCAAAACAATTATTTTTACACTACTGGCACTATCCATACATGAGGAGGTGGGCTAGTTTTGGGTCTACGCTCTTATGTGGTTAATTAATTAATATAGGAAATGCACGAAATTATTGCAGGAGCCGTGTGAACTTTGCCACTTTCGAAGAGGAATATAATTTTTTTTTTTGTTAGAGGCATTATGTGTTAGTCTTTGAATGTTTTGACTGACTGACTGCTTCCATTTCTACTAGAATATGGGCTGAAATTGTGTACAATTTATCTGTGTTTAAAACCTGATATGTTTTCTAGTTGTTTTGTTTGCTTTGGAGGATTCGCGTTTCTACCATCCAAGGTCATGATTTGCGTCACCGGTTTAAGTTAATCATAAATTTCTTATATTCCAGGGCCACTCTAGACTTAACATCATTACATTGTTCTGTTAAGGGACGACCACTTAACATGCGTATGAGAGGAAGTTGTCATTAAATTTCTATATTTATCTGTGGGTTTTTTCTTGTTTTAAAAAGCTTTCTCGCTAATTTGTCATAGCATGTCCATCCCTTCTCTTTCTTCCCGTAATATTCCCTTAAGATTTGCGTCATACGAGTATATTTCTTGCCGCCTATTTTCCCTCCTTTGTAGCCATTGGACCGTCTTGAATATCATATTCGATATATGGACATTGGTAGCGGCAATTTTTAATTTTATTAGTGATGTCACAACAGCAGCCACGAAAATAACATGCACAAAGTTTTTTTTCTTACTTTTTTTTTTTTTTATAAGTGTACAAATTGCAGAGAAACGGCAAGAAAAACATAGTCAGTGCAAATACCTGAAAGGCAGAAAAAGTAATTTAATTATTTCAAATAATGCGCAACAGACTGGGGCGCTCACTGAGGAAGGCACATGGATAGGGGCCTCAGACTAATGACGGTCATGCCAACCCGTATAAGGAGGAAGAGATAAAGAGTCCGACGCAGACCAGCAAGAAGCGTTCACGTTTCAGACCAGGTCAAGATTAACACAATAGCAACGACAACGCCGACAACAACAGTGTCAAATCAATATGTTTCTTGCGTCTGTTGCTTATTTTGCCTGTTGTTTGATTCGCTTCTTCTTCCTCAGTCAGCAGAGGGTTCAATTAACATTTTATTATAACCACCAGCGACTGTCCCAATCGATCACCTCGAAAACAATAACAACACTCGTATAAACAAATTGTTGTAGCCAAAACAAAAATTTATGCCAACGTTCATATATAGTTAGTCTGAGACATGGCTGAAAAACATTTCCGCACCCAGCAAAGCGCACGTGCGCAATCACTTTCATTTTCGTTTCAAATTCTTTGCTGTCTTGTCCCAAAAAAAAAAAAAAAAAAAAAAAAGAAAAAGAAAAAACTCAAAATTGAAGAATTATGCCATTTTGGCCATATTAACTTTTTGGTAATACCCCACTCAAAACAGAAAATATCATCACTGCAATGCGAAATTCATACTAGAACTCGAACATGATGTGTAATTTAAAATCGTACAGTGGTAAGAAACGTTTCCAGATGTGAAATAATTAAATTGAAAAAATTCTTAGCACATGAACAGTTAAAAACAAATGAAAAGGCATTGAATAGGTGGCCAATCGCGCATGCACAATGTTATAGTCGGTTAATGACGGCTATAGAATGCACTACTTCAGCTGATCCGAAACGGTTCCTTCAGAAACATTGATATGTAATGCAATTGCAGTCATACAATAGGAAAATTCCATGAAAACTATGTTCTTTGAAAGCCATAAAATTAGGCTTGGATGTTCTATATTAAAGGTTAGCCATTTAGTATTTTCAAAATCGCCGGCCTAGCAAGGCTGCTAGCTGTTAAATATCTGTCATTTGAAGTGCTATTTATTTAGTGAAAGAACAAGTAAATAATAGTTAAAACTTACTACAAAAGCGGTGTTTGAAATGTGGGAACTTTTCATGCATTACGGGATGATTATGGTCGCCATAATCGACCTAAAATGCAAGGAGTTGGCAAAATCTTTCGCCATAGACAATAACAGGTGGTAATCACTTGGTGAAAGAAAAACAATGAAGTAGATGTGCAAGCAACAAGCAACCCCCTGGGGTTTCTAGCCAATAATATCAATAGTTAATGTCAATACATTTGGTCTGTCTGGTTCTGATGGAATAAAATTCCTCTCATAGTGGCCGAAGCTGATGGCTTTTAGACGATTTTTTCCTTCAGGTGATCTAATGGTTTACAGGCCTATTTAAGATTTTGGCCCACAAAACATACAGTAACATCCATTTGCCTGGATTCGACCGGCACTGTTTTCACTTGATACTGTCTTGAGTGACCTAATTTTCATCACCAGTCGCCGTCTACTTCAGAAATGGATCGATTTAGTTGCGCCTCATCAGCGTTTCGCAAATGGAAGTTCGATCCATGAAATTTTTTTAGTCTTAACTCGTGTGCGTCCCTTACATCGAGTTTCTTTTTGGCGTCCACCTTATCGAAATGGTTCTACACAGTTTTTGTGCAATGTTTAGCTTCTGGGCAATCGAAACAATACTTACATCGGACTTGACGATTTACATTATTTTATCGACATTTTCGACAATTTGCTTTTCAGAGCATGTTGTATCCTTGACATCAAAATTACCGAAAAGGAACCAATAAAACTAAAATTTCACGTGATTGGCTGTTACAACATCCAGTACCGTAAGCATTATTCACATTTACAAACGTCTGGCTTGAATTTTTGCTTTTATCGAAGAAAAACTATAAAATATTAGGTTCGAAACCCCCACTGTTTGCCAATAGGTGGCGCCTGCTGTAAGTGCTAGTCGATTGTGCCATAACCTAAACGTCATGAGCTAAGCTTAGGTATATGGTGAACATACCGCCTCGACACAATAGTGAATTTCTTATAAAGTCATATTCTTTTCTTTGTGTGAATATGTACGATTTTAGGCCAAATAATCGTCATATGCGAGAAGTATTGATTTCTTTCTTTCAATCAAAGAAAACGGCGGCTGAAGCTCATCGAGATCTTCAAAACGTGTACAGAGATACTGTTTTAAGTGAAACAATGTATCAAGATTGGTTCGGTCGCTTTAAACATGGTCATTTTGATGTTGACGACCGTTCGCGTGAAGAAAGGCGAAAAACCTTCGAAAACATTGAATTGACGGCATTGCTTGATGGAGATCCGTGTCAAACGCAGGTTGAGCTGGCTTCAGTATTAGAAGTTATCCGCCAAGCCCTTTCCAAGCAATTGCATGCCTTGGAATTGATTTGAAAGCAAGAAACTTGGGCTTTTTATGAATTGAAGCCAAGAGACGTTGAGCGTCGTTTTTTGGCCTGTGAGCAACTGCTTCAGTGGCAAAACCGAAAGGATTTTTTTCATTGTATTGTAATGTGTGATGAAAAAGCAATGGAGGCTACCCGGTCATGTTTCTACATCATTGCCTCAGCCGAATATTTACGCTGCGAAGGTTATGCTCTGCATTTGGTGGGGCCAGGTCGGTGTTATTTATTACGAGCTGTTGAAACCAAACGAAACCATCACTGGGAATTGGAATCGACTTCAATTAATGCGGTTGAGCCGAGTTGTGCGCGAGAAATGTCCACAATACGCAGAAGGGCGCGAAAAAGTGATTCTTCAGCATGACAACGTTCGGCCTTACGTGGCCAAGCCCGTTAAAACCTACCTGGAAGCGCTGAAATGGGAAGTCCTACCCCATCTGAAATATTCTTCAGATATTGTGCTGTCCGATTATCACTTGTTCCATTCGATGGCATACGGTCTGGCTGACCAGCAGTTTCAATTCATATGACAACATCAAGGAATGTCTAGATTCGTGGATGGCCTCACAAGATAAACAGTTTTACTGTGACAGAATTCGAGCTTTACCAGAAAGATGGGAAAAAGTAGTAGCTAGCGATGTACAATACTTTCGTTGAATCATTTGTAAACATGTTTTCATAATAAAGTTGAATTTGTGTAAAAAAAAAAA
>JAHXMU010000085.1:545059-560422 GCA_019455685.1 Philornis downsi
CCCCCCGAATACAAGTGGTGTCTTGTGGGGTTTTTGCTCGTCGTTTGTACTCATATGATAAAATGCTCAACAATTGAATTTCAGTACGATTTAATACTTACAACGTGACGGTTTGCTATTTACTAACGAAGTCACCGTATCTCTTTATACTGAATGCTTAAAATAGAATTGAAGAATAATTTGTCTTGAATACAAAAGCAAAAAAAAGAAGCAAAATCAAGAAAATTATCGAAAAAATCACAAGAAATATTTTGTTAATTATTTGCTAAAATACGACGAGTACGAATAAAGTGAGAATGAAATAATGAAATTTAGTTCAGAAGAAATTTAAAGAAAATAATCTCCCATTTAGAGCGAGAAAATCTTTCAGTATTCATACCAAAAGTGTAAAGAAATTAAAAGTTGAGAAAATTTTAAATATTTTTTTCTTTAAAGGAAACGAATAAAATTTTCATAAATTAAATTTGTGAAATTTTCAACAGCAAAGAAAAATATACATAAAAAGAAAACCAGGAACTTAAAAAAATGGCCTTATAAGCATTCACGAAGAAAAAAATATTGAAGAAGAATAATATAAGAAAAAAAGGCGAACAGCAGCAATTCGCTTGAATTTCGTAAACCCATACGTTGCTTACAAATAACAACAACAACATACATCACAGCAACAGCAAAATAAAACTATACTTCCGTTTCCCCTGTTGAGCCCTATTTGAATCACTTACGCGTTCGTGAGATTTTTATCGCGAAAATCTTCACATTTCTGGTATTTGACCAAAGAAACGTCGTTGTAATTCAATTCCCAATTTCCGAGGAAGTGCAAGAATTTGACAATCGTTTCATTTGCTTTAGAACGGGCTGGGGGGTCACTAAAGTGAAATAGCGACGAAACGAACAAGAAAATAAAAAAGAACGCAACAACCTGTTCAAGCAACAACAGCAACATCAACAGCATCCGCAAACGAAATTTGACAAACGTCCGCAGCATTAACAGACGTGATTGTTGCAGCAGATTTAGCATTTACATGCCAATGTTTTAAAAAAACGGATTCCTTAACACATTTAACGGTACGAAAATGTTCAATTTCTTTATTTATATGTTAAGAAAAAAAGCAAAATATTTTTAGAGCGTTATTTTTTTCCTTCTGTCCTTCTTTCTTTTAATTTAATTATAAATGAAAATATTTCCTATAATTGGATCTTGTATAGAAAATCTCATCGTTTGGCGAAAAATTACTGAAACAAAAAAAAACTGAAATAATTTCAAACGTGTTTGCGTTTCAGACAGTTTCATTACAAACAAACAACTTTGTTTTAATTCCACTTACACAGGCACGAATAATTCGTGAAGCGTCCAGCATCTGATGAGAGCCAGCTTAGTCAGATCAGATAAATCTCAGACCATACATATGGTGGTTACCATATCATACCTACATACATACATACGTACATTACATACATACGTGCATACATATGTTGTGATATATGTAATTTATCTCACATCTCCAACCATATTTACAGAGTGTGTCATTGTATAAGTGTGTGTATATGATACGTATGTATATTTGTGTGTGTTATGTGTATGGCTGGTATTCATTATATTACTTACTCACTCATACATTTAGCAGTCAATGAAAATTTTCACTTTTCTTTTTTTTTTTGCTTGAGATTTCATTTGTAATGAAAAATGAAAGCGTTTGTTGCCTTTTTCATCAAGAAGCAGCTCACCGAAGACGATAATGAGAAGAAGAGGAGAAGAAATTGCTGATTTATTGTATTTGTTTGTTGTTTAAGACTGACCGATTGTGTATTCGCAATACGATGATGTTATTTGAAGATTTGTGACAGATGAATGGACGTTCTCAAAAAATGGAAAAAAGGATACAAGAAAATACTCTATTACTTATTAACAGGTCTGAAAGTTTGGTAAAAATTTAATTCACCAAAAAAATTCCACAGATTTTCGAATAATTTCGAATTTCACCACACGACGATAGTACTCATAGGTTTGTGATAGATGGACGGACATTGTCGCAAAATTAAGAAACTTTAAAGGATAACAGAAGATATGCAAGAAGAGAATCTATTAATTATTAATAAGCCTGAAAATTGTTAAAATTTAATAAAGCAAAAAAATTCGACAGATTTTCGAAAAAAAATCTAAAAACACTTCAGAGCTTTCTGGCTATTCGCTGACAGATTCAATTTCAAAAGATTTTCTGATAATTATAGAAGAAATACTGAGCCAAATTTCACCAAATCAAATAGTCAAAAGTTCTGTGAAATTATGAGAATATAACATAATTTCATAAAAACTATTAAAATATCAATAGAATTTTGCAAAATTTTGTATAAAAAAAATGTTGTATAAAACCTTAGAGCGTGTATTGATGAAAGAATTTGTTTTGTTCTTAAATCTGATGAAAAAGTTTGTGTTATGCGTGAAAATTACACAAAAATTAAGTAATTTTTGGAACCGGGAAAAAATTCGACAGGTTTTCAAAAAATTTACAAAAATGTTTGTTTTCTGTGCACACACCATTAAATTTCTTTGGCTGTTTAATTTTTCTAATTAAATCAACACGTTTTGAATAAAAAAAAATCTGAAAATCTACAGAATTACAATTTCAAACACATTTTGGAATCTTATGGAAAATTATTCAAAAAGCTAAGTAATTAAAAAAAAAAAATTCACAGTTTTTATTTTATTTTACACTAGAATTCGAAAGAAATTTTCACGACTGTCAAATAAAGTCTTGTGAATCTTAATTTCTATATAATTTATTTTCATAATTTGCTCAATATTTTTTTAGTTTATTACATTATATATTATTTGTGATACTGATTTTCGGAATTGAAAATGTATTAGAAACTAGTATTTTTATATATTTCGAAAGTATAATTTTATAAATTTATAAAATTTGAAAAATTCTCCAAAAAATAATCAAAAATTATGAAAATAAAAAATAATTTAAAAAAGTCTAAAATAGCGAAGAGACTAGAACAATTTCTAGTTTCAAAAAATATTTAAGACCCTTCACAGCAGCTTCACGCTATCTGGACAGATATATGTAGTTTTATCCCAAAAGAATTTTGAAAGATTTTCTAATAATTTAAGAATAACATGAACATATTTCAAAAGGCAGCAAAAAGACGGAAAACCCAACAAAAAAATTATTTCAAAAGTATTCAAAATACATTAATTTTTTTTTTTTAAGAATTTCTCCCACAGAATTTCGCATAATTTGAAAAGTCAACAAAAATCTGAAAAATTTAAAAAAATTATGAAAGCAAAAGCCAGCCAGTATATTAAGAAAGAAAGTGATGAAAAGAATAGGATAAAAAAAACATACTAATCTGTGTAACTGCCAGATTTTTATGATCTTTTCGACCAAATCCGTTTGAATTTTGCCAAATCAATTGGTCAGAAATTGTATCGCAAAAAATGTGGCATGAAAATTCAAAATTTTTCGACAGAATAAGCAGAATTTTTGTAATTGCAATAAATCTTTGTCGACAAAATGTCAAATAATTTTGAAAAATGCAGGCCGACTGCGTAAGTGTAATAAAATTTTTCCAACTGTTTGATGTCAGAAAAGGTTTGGAATAAATTCAATAATTCAAAAGTCCACAACATAAATTTGAAGAAATTGTAATTTCGAACATTATCAAAAATAAAAAAAAACCTTGAGATATTTGAAAGAATTTTAATTAATTCCGAAAGAATGTATGAGAATTTTGGAAAGAAGAAAGAAAGAAATTTTGGAAAATCTGAAAATATCAGCAAAATTGCGAAAACAAAAACCGTAATGTTAATGTTAATATTGAAAGAGATGAAAACGAAAGAAAAAAGATTAACCTGTGTCATCATCTTATTTTTATGATTTTATCATCGAAAGGCATTCACTTTGAGTCAAGCATTTACTGTTCGGTGTAGCAATTCAAAGAATTTTGAAAGTGTTTCAAAATTCAAAAAAAAGTCTGAAAATCTAGAAAATTATATAAAAAAGACTTCGAAAGAAGATCGAAAGTGATGAAGACAACAGAAAATTGTTTGTGCTGCTCAACCGTCAAACGTTTATGGTTTTTTCGCTCGAAGACAAGCAACGAGCCAAATTTTACCAAATAATCTAATCAATAGATGTGTTATAAAAATTAATGCTTGAACATAATTTAAAAAAATTCGAAATATTTTCGATTTAATTAGGAAGAAGTTCACTAAAATTTTTAGGGAAGTTTTGTAAACCAAAAAAATTTTGACAAATTTTCGAATTATTTTAACAAATATTCGATAACTATTATAGAACTTTTGTTACATGTTGAAGGGCTTTAAAATCTCAAATCGAAATAAAAATTTACCACAATAGAATGAAATTTGAATAATTTCGAAAGAAAGAGAAATAGAAGTTCCTGTTCCAAAAGGGCAAACATGGTCATCTAGTTAAATTTTTGAAAAATGACATTTGAATAAATGTTGAATAAGTCCTTCAAACAACAACTTCGAAAAGGAGAATATAAACTATTGAACATATAACAATCTATGAATTGATGGTGGGTCCAACGTAAGAACAGATATTCGATATATATTGAATAGATATGAATAAGAAATTTGAAGGAAGTTCGCTCAATTTTCAAAGATTTTCGAATAAATTTGGAAAGAGTTTTGAGTAATGTAAAAAAATTAACAAATTTCGAAAGAAAGAACTCTGCTAATTTCGTATATCAAAAAAACGAAAAAAAAATGTGAAACATTAGTTTTAAACCTTTTGAAATAATTTCGAAAATTTTCGAAAAAGATGTGAAAAGTTTAGGGAGAATTTCCGCTTAATTTAGGTACAAAATTTATGTGCAGAAATATAGAATTTGAATTTTAGGAGAGAGACAAAAAAGTGGAACATGAAAATTAAATCAAAATATAAAATAACAACCCAAAATAATTTTAAAGAATTTTAACTAATTCTTAAAGAATTTTGCCTAACCTTAAATGTCTACAAATAATGAAAAATGTAGAAGAATTTAAGAATAAAATCCTGAAAAACGTTCCAAAAAAAAATTTATAAAATAGCGACCGAAGTAAGTGAAGAATATAAAAAAAAACCTTCTCAGTTATTTATTGGCTAAATTTTAACTAATTATTAAAGAACTTTGCCTATTCTCAAATATCAACAAATAATAACAAATTTAGAAAAATTAAAAAATAAAAAAAAATTTTCCAAGAAACGAAGGATAATGAAGAATAAAACCAAACTTGGCCAAAATTTATACTTTCCTTTATATCTTATACCAAATTTTATACCTTCTATTGAGCAAAATGAGTGAAGTTTTAATAACTAAACTAAAAATCGAAAATATTTCGAAAAACTCCGAAGGAATTTTAAGTAGTATTGTAAAATTTACATATTTAAAACTATTTTTTATTGCTAATTTATTAAAGAATTGTTGGCAAAAATACAAATGAAAATAAAATCAGAATATTAAAAAAGTTTAATAATAGTGAAAACTATAAGAAGATATTCTGAACTTCGTAATAGTCTGAGTTTTATATTACTCTCATCAAAACTATCACAATACATTAGTATGGTAAAAAAATAATTTAATTTTAACATGTTAGAATTTCGAATAAAATCAAATATTATCATTACTTACGGTTTGTTAAAGTTTATGTTACGAGTGGACGGACAATTTATTAATATATCCAAAGTCAAGGTATTTGATTTCTGGTAAAAAATGTATAAAATTCAATTTTTCAATTGTGTGGGGAATTCTTTTTAGGCTGAAGATGTTTTACTGAAAATCGTGTAACTCGCAAACTTGGCAAAGAACTATTGCGATATTTTGCAGGAAGAGTGCTAAGATATTCAGCTATATGTGTGTAAATTTTAAGAAGTATCTAAAGCACTGTATTTTGAATAAATTTTAATATAAATTTATGGGAACAAAATGTAAACTTTAAACTTGAAAGTATGACTAAAAGGGAAATTAATTTACTCATAACTCTCAAACTAGGTCTTTTGTAAAATAAAATTTTAGAATTTATATTCTGGACTATTGGGGATGTAACATATCCAAAGTGAACAATTTCTAAAATTTAGAGTGTCGCTTCATGCGGAATATCCCTTTGTTGATACAGAGTAACACTATTCTAATCTTGTGTAGCTGCCCAATTTTCAAGATTTCCTGAAATCATCTACAAATTGATTGTTAATTTTTCATTAGTTGTTATATCACAAACACCAAACAAATTTTTTGAAATTACTTTCTCCTCAGGAACATTAATCGTACCTTTGTAGTTATCATTTTCCCCAGGTATTCCTCAATTTCCATTGTGGGCCAATGCGACTCTCATCTGATTCGTCAATTTCATAAAAAAAGTCCTGTCGTTTCTACTCTCCTTAATAACTTCTCTGATGGGTGACTTGAACGGTATATACCTGTCTGTTAGTTACATGTGGATGTACGCCCTTGTTTCAGTTAAACTAAACACTTCGATTCTTTGATAATTTCTGTAATTCACTGCTACGTTGAAATTTATTCTGTTTATTGTAAACATTAATTATGGTGCAGTTTAAGAATCTTTGATTTATCTGTGTTTGATGTTTTGTTCACAGCGATTTTTGTAGGTCAATCGAGCGTCAACGTTTTAATTTAAAAAGTGCTTTTTCTTCTTCTTCTTCTTCAGTTCTTCTTGATCTCTCGAATTGGGCTGTGGACTGAGGGATGTAAACTCCCATATAAGATAATAGCAAAGCGCACATTTAATATGACCTCAAAATTTTTATATCTACCACCATATGGCGCCGTTCTATTTATATAAACTAAAAATATTCAACTGGAATTGCAAAAAAGAAGAAAATACGACTTAAGTGGAATTAGTTTATTCGTTATTTTTGCTGTCTTTGTTTAAACTCATATTCAATTGCAATCCTCATTGCAAAATTCGGTACAATTCAGAAGTTGTAGTGAAATAAAAAACCAAACAAATGTATGATACCTGTGAAAATTGATATAAGAGAGAATTCGTTTTTTTGTTATTATTGTGTACGTCTTTAAGACACGTCGACGTCCTCAAAGGACGACTTCAAAATTCCGATTAATTTGAAAATTATGACAAATTACAGGAATAGCTATTTTTTTTTAAATACTCTCCAAAACAGTCCGTGTTAAATTGTTTTTCCTTGTAAATATTGATGTATTTGTAATTATTGTAAAGGTCCTTCAGCCAGCTTGAGCTAGAAGACAGAAATTTGTAACTCTTAGGCTGGTCAAGTTCCAAGTCGAACCTGTAAAAAAAACTGTTCCATACAAATGCTGAATCCACCCCAAGAAAAGTAGACATTTTTTGCATTTTGTCAAAAAATTTACAATCTATTTGCTAATTAAAAGCAATATACGATAGCATTTTGTAGATAATAAGGAGGAGCTTTGCAACTGATACAATTTTTGAAGAGATCGTAGTTAATGCATAATGAGGAACTGTTTCTTGACACTTTCATTTATCTGATGATATGTCGCTTTTACTCTTTCTATAGAAGATAGTCCAAATGGGCGAAAATCGGTTCATTTGGAATAAGCTTATTTATATAAGAATTCCATACAACTTTGGATAATAGTTTTTCGAACAATTGTACACAATATTCATTAATTATATATGCCAGTAATATAATAGTGGTCCCAGTCTAAAATCAAAAAAAAAAAACTGTGTACATATTTCGTATTGCTATGTTACGATATTTCATTACGTAAAATCAGTTCTGCAAATTTCAAAAAATATACAGTCAGATTAACGTGAGAAGGTAAACAAAGAAATTTATAAATGTAATATGAAGGAGGAAAGAATAGAGCAAAGGCTGTTCCCGTTTCTTAAAAAAAAGATACATATGAGACGTTTTATTTATAAAACCTACTTGACTGAATATTTGACAAAAAAGGCAGAAGGCCACAACTTTTCCTAAAATATATTTGCCGTATAAACCCCCAATTTATTACGAGCATTGTAAATAATTCAACCGCAATAACATGAATTCAGAAATTGGAAATTAAGTTTATATTTATCTAGAAAATACTACAAATTAGAGTCCAACAACGTTTTGTTTTTCTTTTCTATTACAAAAATTTTTATATATTGCGGAAATGTGCTAACGAAACTTGTTTGCTAATCTGTAATACGCTAATGAAGCTAATGGACCGTTTTTAAACGTGTTCTAATTAAACACATTTGCAATTTCATTAATTTTGAATTCGTATCTAATGTGAATTCGTAAATTAAAAGTGGAACTTCTTAAGCAGCTAAAAAAGGCAGATTTTTTTCGAAAAAGTCCCATTTCCTTACAACAATTTTTATAAAAGCATTCAAAATCTATTAAATGGACTGCTATAGTAATTACTGGCACATATATATTTGGTTGTAGATAGTAGATATTGAAAAGTATCACTTAACTTATAAACTTTTTGTAGAATCTCTCTAATATTGGGCGAGGTTTTTGAAAAATGAGAGATTTTTGACACGTCCACTTATCTAGCCAGCAAAAAAAAAAAACTGAAAGTCATTCAAAACGAATAACATTTTCATAACTTCCAATAGTGCAATATATGCATATTTATCATTTCCGTAGAAACACTTTTATACCGCTTCCAAATCTAAACAAATTCCGTAGTTCTTATTAAATTGTATTACATTTAAATACTATTAATTTGTTTATATTCGACTGCCATATAATCACATTTGATGGAAACGCTGTTTTACTGTCTAATTTCATTCTGAAAACTTCTTCGGTAAAATCAAAAATTGCACCAAAATCACCGCTTTTATATTGCTATAATAATTCTCATAAAAATGTGAAGAAGATACACCATAAAAAACCGCTGCCTTCCTATGAAAAGCCTATATTAAATTCATTGGTGATTGCGCAAATTTTCACCACTTTGCTCCAAATATTGCAGTGAATTTCAGCTTGCGCGGATGAACTTCTTTTGCTGGGTAGCGGTGAGTTGATACAACGTCCTTGGCACTGTGAACCAGTATCTATGGTGGCGGGTGTATAAGACTTGGCCCGGCCGAGCTTATTATTGCCCTTGTCAAACTTTATGTCAGTCCACCTGTATGCCGATGGCAACATTCATTCGATGAGAGATAAAAGTTTTTAAATTCTAGAAAAATTAGAGATCAAAATCTTAACCACCACGTGGGGCAAAAAGTAACCTGGCAAAAAAAAAAATTAACATTCCCGCCATCAGCTCTTTAATACACTTCATTTGAGAAAGAAAATCTAAAAACAGGTTCGCTGGTTATATCTAAAAGTGTGAAAAAACTTCTGCCGCATCTTGGAATCGAACTTGCAACACGTTCGGTCTAAGAAACAGTTTCTATATTCTAGAATGGGAATAGGAGAAATGAATTTTGGTTTTATATGGGCTAATAATTGCATTTTAGTTATATAGAAAATATGAAAAAATCTTTTTTTGTTTCATCTTCCTCGCAAAAAAATTAACACTCCCGCCATCAGCTCTTTTATACACTTCATTTGAGAAAGAAAATCTAAAAACAGGCTCGCTGGTTATATCAAAAAGTATGAGAAAACTTCTGCCCCATCTTGGAATCGAACCTGCAGCACGTTCGTTCTGAGAAACCGTTTCTATATTCCAGAACGAGAATAGGAGAAATGAATTTTGGTTCCATACGAGCTATAATAATTGTATTTTAGTTATATAGAAAATGTGAAAAAATCTTTTTTTGTTTCATCTTCCTCACAAAAAAATTAACACTCCCGCCATCAGCTCTTTTCTACACTTCATTTGAGAAAGAAAATCTAAAAACAGGCTCGCTGGTTATATCAAAAAGTATGAGAAAACTTCTGCCACATCTTGGAATCGAACCTGCAACACGTTCAGTCTAAGAAACAGTTTCTATATTCCAGAACGAGAATAGGAGAAATTTATTGTGATTCCATACGAGCTATAATAATTGCTTTTTAGTTATATAGAAAATATGAAAAAACCGTTGTTTGTTGCATATTGGAATAGAACCTGCACTGCCACCGGATATATTTCGTAATTGGTTAGAATGCTATTCATTTTTCGGTCTCAAATAACCGGTTTTGTTATATATTCGAAAAGCTTTTCTCTTTCCATATTTAAAAATGTATTTACAGCAAAGCGCTTACAATTAATTTTGTTATATCTCCTTTATGATTTTGCAAGTTTATAAATTTAATATGAAATAAATTTTGAACATTCTTGACATGTTGCCAATAACTCAGACCGAAAAAACAAAATGCAGTTTCAAAAATATATTTTCATTAATCATACTTTTAAAAATTGCATATAATTTCGCAAAAAATTGACAACGACCCGAATGATTTAAAATATACGGTTTTGTTAATTATCCATTCAATTCTAATCTGTTTCGTTTCGATTTTTTTCTCTTTAATGTGCAAAATGACACAACCACAAAACAATAAATCTCTTACGGTCATTTTGATTCAATTGAATTTAAGTCATTTCGATCTGTTGTGATAGGATATTAATAAAAATTTATTTTTAGCCAAAAAAAAAAGTCACGAATAATTTTAAAATATTTGCGGATGAGACAAATTAAATAGAAAAATTATTTTTTTATTTTACATAATATAGACAAAGATCAGGCATTGTTGTTTATTTAACAAATCACCCACTAAATTACGGGTTAAATATCCAAAACGGGCAAATGCTCATGAATTCATACAAGTTAAAAAAAAAATTATTAATTTGCAAATGAGTTGAGTAAGGAATAGCAGAAAAAAATATATATATACATATATATATATATATATTTATGTGCAAATTATGCAAATTTCTTGCATTCTGTATTTGAGATTATTGAAATTTGAAATTTATTGTTAGAAAGTGAATAATTTTCGCTTAGATTTTACATTAAATAAACTAATGAATTGTAACGTTTTAATTTTGCCAATGATTTGAATATAATTATTGACGATTGCGTTATGATTTTAGATGTGCTTTATTTAATTAATTAGTTAGTCGATCAGGGCGAGAAGACAGAAGTAATTTTGGTGTGAAAATATACCATTCAATTAGAATTGATCTACTTTGTTAGTATCAACAATTTTAATTAGAACTTATAACTGATTAAAACATACTAGTAGCATAATATGGAAGGTAGGGATTATTTCAGATTTGCAGCTTCTCCCAGCATCTACGGCCTTTCGTTACACTTTTAAATATTACCAGTTTCATAACTCAATAACTTGAGTATATATATGGATATGTAGTTCCCTTTATGAATATACAACCATGTTAAAATTCGTCCTTACGACGTCTAAAATATTGTTACGTAGTAACAGAAATAAGACATAAAATCTAGAGAAAGTTCATTGATTTAAACTGCGGAAAAATCTAAAATTAGAAACTTAATAGCAATTTGTAGAAAAATTACATAGCGTGGCTGATGAATATTGTTACATTAAAAAACTTAATCCAATATATTAAATAAAAATATTAAATATTTAAAAATTATTTATTCTATATTAGTTTTAAAAGGTAACACATTATCTACAGGTCCTTTTTAGTCAATATTAAAATATGAGGTTTTATATCACTAAGTCTCACATACAGCTTAATCAGTCATTACTGCCTAGAGGATTGTTTTTCGTTCCGTTGTTTGAGATTATCGAAATTCACTGTTTTTCTTGTAAACTTTCTGTTCCGGACTTCCGTTCAGGACTTCGAGATGAAAAAAGTGGTAAAATTTTTGAAAATATTTGTAAAAAAATATATATTCTTGTGACAAAATTTCGATTATCCTATAAAATGTGCGAACTCCTCGTCAGATAAGTGAGTGAAACGCTCTCTTTCATGGGCGATATATCGATTTAGCCCGTTTTAACAACTTTACCCGAAGGAATCAAAGTATACATCATTTGATACGGGAAAAATGTGCTACAGAAGGAAGCATTTAAAGTTTCAAGTTCTTTTAACCAAATATATTTCACGACTTTCTTAGTGGTAGCAGAGGTTTGTACATGGGTTATATCGATCTACGCCTTCTGGTACCTCCCATTCAAATTAACTGGCTTTCCAAAATTTAAAATTTTCCCTGTAGTTTTTAATTACCGGGCTGTGGTATTATTTATTTTAGTCCATTGCATTGATTTATAATGCCTAGTAAAACTGAACCAAATTTGACAAAGTAGCCACGCCCCTTTCACACACACATCTGATTTAGTCCAAATATTCAAGGCTTCAAATCTTTCAAGCATCTTTTAGCATCTTTTGCATCAAATTTGTTACAGGTTTTGCATTTGAAAAACTTAGTTCTGGGTATGAAAATTGTCTGCATTTGGCACGGCTATTCTGGTGCCTCCCTTGCTAATTGGACGATTCATCGAAATTTAAACAATTTTGGATACGGAAATTTAAAACACTTCACAGCATTCCCATGAAATGCTAAAAAAGTATAATTTTTTAGGAACTATGGAACAGTGTTGCTAATATTTCAAATGCTTTTCAATATTGCCAAGGGCAAGGACGTTTCTTGCCAATTCTGTAACCTGAAATCAATATATAAAGTAAAGTATAAAGAAATCCACTATGTCTCGCTCATAGAAACTACAGATAAAAACTGTAAAGTCAATATTTGCAAGTTTCTCTTGAGGCGAAAATCATGTGCCATAGATAGGGACCAGGTAGTTATCCCCTGGTACTAGGCCCAGACTATAAGGCGGATGTGTAAAAACGTTCCAACCAAGCTGCTGTAACTTCTGGCAAGTCATTATTGATGTGCATGGACTGATTTTGGCCTGATGGAAAATGAAGCTGGACGCTACTAGGCGATTGCTATCTTCAGGCGGTTCAATGTTGACAGCATAAATCCGAGTTAAGGGTTTGAGGAGCACCACATAGTAGACAATTCCCTGTTAATTCCACCAAATACAGAAACATTTTTCTGACTGTCAATCCTGACGTGACCACTTTCGCTTTCGCATGCTCAAGACCAATCGATTATGACTGTTTTGGATGTTGCCTTACTTTTCAGCGCCAGTCACCATCCATTTCAGCAATGGGTCAATTTCGTTGCGATTCACAGGAGGAAATTTGGTTCATTATCTTCTTTTTTTTTGAGCTAACTCGAGCTTCTTTTCGTGTTCCGCCTTACTCTAGCGGTTCCTAAAACGAACCATAAAAACTATTCGCATTTCAGCCGCCCCGCTTGTGTTTTCGCTTTATCGAAAAAAAACGGTAAAATATGGTGAATTCTCTCATTACGGATGTCAATCTTTGGTGCTCGTTCAAACAAGAATTCACAAAATTGTCTGAATTTATTTTTGTTAGTACGAAATCTTATCTTTCTAACGCCATCTAGCGTAATCCGATTTCACTTACACAACACGGGATACAGTTTACTGAAGTCATCTGTTGGAAAAATAATAATAAATAAAAAAGGTAATAAAGCAAATAACACAATACATACTATATTTCGAAAAGGAGTCTCATGATAAAAATGCTTACATATTTAAAATTGTGATTTACTACTAAGGAGTTTTTTTCCTTAGTTGCTTTTTAACACAAATCTTTATTATATTAATGAAAGTTTTTGTTAATAATATCTTGATTTTATCTTAAATCTGATATATACCTATAATGAGCTGCAACATGTAACAGACTATATCAAATATGAGTGACATCCCTTGTCGCGATGTTTAGTAAACGAGACTATCGTTTGCATGGTCGTGGGTCCAATTCCTAAAACAGCCACCTGTCATTATTTGAGTGGCGGTCTTTTCGATGTGTATAATGAATACTACGAGTAGCCAGGTAATCAACAAGTCTGCCGAATGCTTCTTAAACTTTGAATTTGAAATTGTCGTTAAACTGACGTTATCGATAGGCAACAAGATTTTAGAATAGTCTAGTTTATTTTCTCTTAATAAGTTAGGATTTGCCTGACGCTTTCACATGAGCACTACGAGTAGCCAAGTAATCAACAAGTCTGGTAAATGTGGTTATTGTGGCGTTTGAAATTGTCCTTAAACTGTCCCGTAGGTCCCTTTATGTGATTCTAGAGATAGAATGCGTGTAAGCTCTCGGAATGTTAAAAATTTCCGATATCTCATTCATAAGAGGCAAGGAAATTTTCCTTTTTTTGTATATTAAATACGCGTTAAAGATAGACAACTAACATTTTAGAATAGTCCAGTTTATTTTGTGTTAATAAGTTAAGATTTGCCCCATGCGCCAACACTGACGCTTTCATAGATATCTTTTTAGGTTATTATAAATAATTGAGAAAACTTTCACGTATCATTATTTAACTGAATTTTTTAATTCACATACAGATTTTTTACATTATTCATAAAGCAGATTATCTCATTTACTTTAGCATGTGTTTTGTTGAATTATTTAAAATTTCTAAATTACATTTCTGATCAAGGTAGTTGTTCTACTGAATAATACCATAGCGTTCATTAACAATTAATTTCTCTTCCAATTATTATTTTCAATTATCTGGGGATTAGCACATTTGGCCGTTGTGTGATCGCTATGGTCAAATACTGCTGCGGACAAACAGCAGTCAGTCGAAAATACACAAAAGAATACATTCAGCCGGCTAGTAACTGTCAAATTTTGTTTTGAAATGTATACCATAGAAAAAATTTAATTGCTGGCATTTTGTTTGTCGTCCCCTGTTGTCTCCAATGGCCACGAATTGTTTATAAATAGCAGAGATTTTCGAAATAAAAGTGAGAATTTGTCTTTTTTTTTTTTTTGATAATCTAAAATGTGTTAATATTAACATGACTTTAATGGTAGGGAAAATGAAATAAGAAAGGCCGAAATAACAACTAAACATGAGAAACACTGCTTCACAAAAAAATTTGTCGGCGCACAGAGTCAAGTGGAATTTCGACATTAGACGAAGACGAGCACATTCACTTTTGGTGGATTAACTTGTTCATGTTGGGGCGGAAACAGAGGCTATTTTGGTATGGCCGAAATAATAGGTAAATTGCCTCTAGCGAGAGAGAGAGGAGTGATGAGATCGTCGTCACATTTGAGGTACAGGGTTGCCCATATTCGACGGACCCATGTTTTAAAAAAAAAAAATCAAAGAAAAAAATAAAAATTTGGCGGTTGGCAATCTTATTAATTTAATTTGTTCCAAGTAGATTTGTTTACATCAATTTTTGAATATGATATCTCTCAAATGGCCGCCTTTGGCGTTGATGGCATATTGTGCCCTTTTTGCAGCATTTTCCATCGTTTTCGCCAACATTTCGGCCGGAATAGCGGCTATTTCTTCACGAATGTTGTCCTTGAGCTCTTTTACGGTCATTGGCTTGTTAACGTAAACCTTTGACTTCAAATGTCCCC
>JAHXMU010000085.1:573856-605115 GCA_019455685.1 Philornis downsi
ACTTCTACTTCTACTTCTACTTCTACTTCTACTTCTACTTCTACTTCCACTTCCACTTCCACTTCCACTTCCACTTCCACTTCCACTTCCACTTCCACTTCCACTTCTACTTCTATTTCTACTACTACTTCTACTTCTACTACTAGTTCTACTTTAACGTCTACTCCTACTTCTGCTTATAGCTTAAGTTCTACTTCTGCTTCTACTTCTAGTTTTACTTATACTTCTACTTCTATTTTTATTTCCAGTTCTAGTTTTAGTTTTACTTCCAGTTTTAGTTCTAGTTCTAGTTCTAGTCCTAGTTCTATTTCTATTTCTAGTTCTTTTTTCAAATATGTGTGGTCATTATTTCGCTGCCTATTACAAATAATTATACCTTAACCCTCACTATGGTTAAACATTTAACCTTTAGTTTCCTATGAAATTTTATTTTTTTTTTCTCAATTTATGAGTTTTGCTACGCATTTCTCCCTGTCATAATAAATTAATTTTATACTTGATATTGCGTTCTTGCATTAGAATTCTGCGAAATTTCCACACATAAAAATTGTATATCTCTGTTATGTACTGTCGTTTATATCTGTATAAATATGTATATTCCCACCTAAGCACCTGTAGATCGTTATGCCATGAATGTGTTGCGTCGAAGGAAAAACCACATGTGCTGAATAATATCTCTTGGAAATACGTATAAATTCTTGTTCTTTTTTTGTTTTTGTTTTTGTATTTCAATTTGTTACTTTTTTGCGCACAAAACAAATCGATAAATGGCCAATTCTGTGTATTTGAATTAGAATTTGTACTCAGACAAGCAGATGAAAGAGAAGCAGGGTCCTTGAATTGCATACATGATGACGTTAGAAATAATGTTTAAAAGTATTTGGAAATTCAATAATACCCATTTCGAGCACAAAAGGTTGAAGCAAGTTTATTTGGTTCACACTTTCAATTTGTGTTAAAATTTTTTCCTTCAAGATATGACATCGTAATTGTGGTCTATATCATTTGCCATATTGGAAATGATTGATAACTGCGTAGTAATTATGTTTTATAAAATTTTGTTTCCGTTTAATTCTAAAGACGTATTGAATTATAAATTGCGTTGCTGTAAGTTAGTTTTGAGATAATATAATGAAGTACCTAAAATTTGAAACAATATGGCAGCACTAATTAGATGTTAGCTTAGAATTCAATGTCAAATTAAAATTATACTAAAATTACTGATATTCATAATTCAATTGAATATCGTTTATAAGTAATTAAAAGTAGGAATAAAGCAACATATTTAAGATGCTATAAAAATTCAAAATTTCAAATGAATATTCAATGGCGAATGAATGAATATGGCACAACTTAATTTGTGTATAAGAACTCATCTTTGAATAAAATAATTGCGGGTCTAAGTTAACTAACAGTAAGTGATGCAACATTGTATGAAAAACAATTTTTGAAATCTGCACTGACTCGTGTTATTTGCTATGGGATCAACGAATGTGAAAGATAACAACGGTCAAATCTTTGTCAAGGTTTCGGCGTCATCAGCTTCGCCATATGCTCAAAAAGTCTGATTGTATCTCTTCATAATGGCTCCTCAATCTCACCAATATGCGTTATTATCTCGTCTTTCACCTGTTGACTTGTTGTTGACTTAGCATAGACATAGGTCATACTGTTAAGATAAGCCCAAAGTTTGAAGTCCAAACAAAAAATGTTGATGTGTTTTCGCTCGTGCGTCCTATCAGCGAATGCATTTAACTTTAAGCGGTCGTCAACTCCAATTTTTGCCTTAATTGAACTGTGTAAACAGTTCAATTAAGAGGTCCTTGGATTCTTGGCCATTTACCGGTAGATTGCAGCGATATATTCACCCCTGTAGAAGGACTTCATATCTAAATAGATTGGCTACAATTTCTGTGGCGGAAATAGATGGGTGGAGTACGTAAAAGAACTTGAACCTGAATTCAAGTCTGACTCTTTAATTGTGACTCAGCAAGCTAACCTGAAGTGTGCTGATTTCCGTAGACAGGCCCAAAAAATAAGAAATTACAATTTGTTGATATCTAAAAACAGAAGAATTCAATAGCGAAAATGACACAGTATGAAAAAATCTTAAAAAAGTTACTAATTAAAAAATCGCTAAAATACAAAAATGTTTGTATTTCGAAAAAGTTTCGTCCACTTTCTAAAATACGCAAATTTTTGATATTCTAAAGGTTTCGGCTCCTTCATATTCTGTAGAGGAATAAATAGAATGGTCAAATGCAAAAATCGCCGAAATGCAATGCCGTTTACATCAAGGAAATGGACGGGGGACGTTTATTAGCAAAAATTTACAAAAAAACGATACAATAGAAAAGTCGCTAAATTAAAAAAATAAAAATGCTTATGATATCTACCTTTCAATAGCGAAAAATAGCCAAATTGAAAATGAAAAAAATGCAAAAATACCTGTTATTTCTTCCTCCAACATTGAGTGTCCAATAGAGAAAATAGCTCAATTTTGTTTCTGATAGCGAATGTAATTAACTTTTCGTGTTTTCAAGAAGTTTGGAAAAAGAGGTTCAAGAGGTGCTAAAATACAAAAACATGTACGAGTATATCTCGAAAATCGACCGTACAATCGCAAAACGACAAAGTTTTTGCGTTTTTAAGGAAGTTGAAAAAATGATAATCATATATTTTAGCAAAAAAAAAAAAAAAAAAAATTGCTAAAATGTAAGAATGCTCATATCTCGAAAACTGAGCGACTAATCACAAAAATAACAAAATTAGTGTAGTACCGATATTTTGAAATTCCATAATCAGAAAATAACCAACTTTTTAGATTTCATAGATATTTTGGAAAAGCGACGGTCGTCCTGTAATATCAAAAAATGTTTAATAAATTGGCAAATAAAAAAATCGCCCAAATGCAAGTATATCTGTATCTCGAAAAGGCAGTCAATTTGGCCAAAGCGGTAACCATCACTTAGTAGGGAAAAATGATCAGGGTCGCCATTTGAAAAAAATCGCTAAAATTTAAATAAATCGATATCTCCAAAATTGAACATCCATTTGGAGTTTTAGTTCTAGTTCTGGTTCTAGGTTTAGCTCCAGTTCTAGTTCTAGTTTTACTACCAGTTCCAGTTCTAGTTCTAGTTCTACTTCTAGTTATGCTTCCAGTTCTGGCTCTAGTTTCTAGTTCTACTTCTAGTTCTAGTTCTAGTTCTAGTTCTACTTCTGGTTCTAGTTCTAGTTTTAGTTCCAGTTCTTGTTCTAGTTCTACTTCTGGTCCTAGTTCTAATTTTAGTTGCAGTTCTAGTTATACTACTAGTTCTAGTTCTAGTTACATATCTAATTCTAGTTTTACTTCTACTTCTAGTCATACTTCCAGTTCTATTTCTAGTTTTAGTTATACTTCTAGTTCTACTTCTAGTTCCAGTTCTAGTCTTTGAGATTCAAAGCCTCTTATGATTTGAGGAAATCCGGTACGTTCTATGTTAAAAAAAACGTCAAAAAATTGCTAAAATTCAAAAATATCTATTAAGAATAGTAAGAATAGCCTCAAAGGGGTGACTAAGTTTTTTTTGAATTGTTAAGATCAGAAGATTGCTAAAATGCAAATATGTGATAGCATTTCATAGCAAATATCATACTGCATAAAGAAATGAAAGTCACCAATCAAAAAACCGCTAAAATTCAAAATTGTGTGTATTTAAAAAACTTTCAATCGCGAATGTAATAAATTTTCGAAATTCTAAGTTATTTGGATAAATTGATATCTTATGATGTAAAAAAAAATTAAAAAGGTGTTAAATAAAATAATCTCTAAAATGTAATTTTATACCGGAAAAGGAGCATCGAATAGCGAACGTAACCTTATTTTGGCCCGAAAATTATAGTACTCATGTTTCAGCATCAAAAATGTTCAATTTTTGGATTTTCAATGAGTTTTGTTTGAAAAAAAATTCATAACAGAATTTGGTAAAATACAAAAATGCGTATATCTCCAAAATGAAGCGTTCGATCGCGAAAATTACTTGATTTTCGCACTTTTACAGGTGTACAGATATATTCAAATGTTGCCAAAAGAAAAAATTACTAAAATACGACTAGTCCAATCACGAAATTAATCAACTTTTGGCTGTAAATGAATAGTTGACTTTACCATAGAACAGATTTTTTTTTTGCATTGCTAAAGTACAAATGTGTGCATATTTCGGAAATAAAGTTTTCGATAGCACAAATATAAACTTTCTAGATATCCATGATATTAAAAATTAATTAACTTATTTAGGATTTCTATATATGGAAGTACTATTGGGATAGCTAACAATATTATGGGCATAACTGAAGAGACATCTATCGTGTTTTGATTGTGTTATTCTAAAAACTATCAACCAGGATTTATGGCAAATGGATGATAAAGGGACAAAGATATACAAATTAATATCTAGTACATATAATATGTGGGTAGTTATGTCTGTATTGCTCTAGACAAAGAAAATTGATTTATCGTACTGCAATTGAGTACAATTTGCTACTAACGTTAGGCTATATAACTGTAATTCGGTTGAATTTGGATTGATCAAAGTTTCGAAATAGTAAGAAGTTTTCGAGAAAAAAGTGAAAATTGGAAAAATATTGTTTTCATCTTTGATTTCTCAACGTTAAATATATATTTAAACATATCTCAGAATCGTTGCAATTGATTTTTCTACATTTTGTTTATAAATGAGGCAGATATTGGTTCAAAAGATGCAAAATTGCAATCTAAGCTTGCAAAGACTTGTTAAATGCATTTATCCTCCGGGTACGGTGTAAACATGATATAAATGATGCAATACGATGTAAATAAATGTTAGAGAACTTTTTCCGGCCTAAACAAACATGAACAATAAGCGTTGCATGAACAATAAGCTGTATGCCAACATCGACGTGGTCAAACGCATGGATATGCAGCGATTGCGTCATGTTTTGCGGATGGGCCCAAACGCTCCGGCTTGGAAAGTTTTCGACAACGAACGCAATGGACGGCGCAGAAGAGGGCGACCAAAACTACGTTGGAAGGACCAGGCTTTTGAAATACTATCGAAACTTGGTGTAACGAATTGGAGGAGACGCGCAGAAGATCGAAGCGCTTGGAATTATTTTCTACGGACGGCGTATAATAGATAAGTACGTCTATTTCAGTCGCCACCTCAGAAAAAAAGGAAACAAACCAACTACGAGTTTGGGATCATACTTTCCATTGGAATATTATCTCTATCTGAAGATAATAATTTGCGCTTAAATATTAATATTTTTCTATTCGTTTCATACACATTAAATGTTTTAATGCATATGCGCAGATTAGGGAAAGCATAAGTTAGACAATGTCGACATGAAATTCACAAAAAAAAAAAAAAAAATTAATTAGACTGATTGTGAAATATCGAAAAATGTATTTAACTTTGGTCAAAACAAAAAGTTTAAAAAAAATTGTCATTTTTAAGGCAACAAATCACAGAAATTTCAATGAAATTGATGGCCTCCTATATAATTCCACTGATGCAGATGGCAAATAATTACCATTAAGAAAATTTATTTTCGTTGCAATGACTTGTGATCGCTGAAATGAGCTATCTGTCTGTCAGCTTCATTTGTTCTGTTTAATGTCCATAAAACTTTTTGGGGGAATGGCAACAAATCCGCTATCTGTTGCTATGTCACCTCTCTGTACAAAAAGTTTATCAGCAATTGCAAGTACAATTTCCGAAAATGCATTATGAATATATTTCAACACGCTCTTATCGCCTTAGACGACAGCTGGCTTGTGTTTTTTTTTATGTCTTCGTGTTATAGAAATTTCCAATAATATATTATCATCACATTTAATGCATCATCACGAAATGAAATGGGGCTTTTCAATTGGCGCCACACTAAATTTTAGCTTTAAATTAAATTGAAATTGTTTGGAAAAAGAAAACTGTTCAGCAATGAATGTACCAATAGAATGGCAAATAGAAATACTAGAAAGTAAATGGTAAAATCTTCCGGATTTAGAAATTTTCGTTGTTCAGTATTAGGTGTAAGTAGTTGGGCGAGAATTTTGCCATTTTATCCTAAATGGCTGGAATTTCGACATGCTGTCTATTCAACAGTACCAACATAATTCGTATGTGTTAACTGCAGTATTTCGCATCGTATTTCTTTTCACTTCGCGTCAGTGTAGAGGATAGTTATACCACCTTAGCGACAAAAAGAATTTTGGCAAGTCCTTTTTTTTTGAGCGGAGGAATTTCAGTTTGCGTTCGATGCAAAAGAGTGTGGGCAGCCAGAAAGGTCGCAGTAGACCTCTATTCACAAAAAAAGTTACAGAATTATAACATAGACTCACACGAGAAACGATTTCTAATAATACATAATACAGAAAACCCCCAATAACATGGTGGATTAGCTTCGCGTTATAGGAAAACGCGTAGCAAGAGCATTCTCGTATAACGCGCTCTCGTATGTCCTCGTATAACGCGCTATGTATAAATGATTCGCATTTACATTATCTCGTTAAAGAGGGTTCATATCGGATATTAAGGAATAACTATGTTATGAACTAAATATTTGCGAATTATATGAACTCATTATACAAATCATTATAAATTTCACAATATAGAAATATAACGTGGGAATCTCCGTATTACATGGGGAAAAATAGGTGTTATACGAGGGGCATGTCTCGTGTTATGGATGAAAGGATTGATGTACTCGTATATCGACTTACCCAGTTTTTTTTCCGTGAAAATAGATATATTTTTTTTACTACTTTACAGTAACCACGCCCTCGCTTACTGCGACTAATTAAAAAATCATGTTAGCCTTTTCCACTTTATATACGATATTGATTTTAACTAATGAATAAATGTTAACATTTTTGAAAAAAAAAAAAAAAAATACGAGTTTTTCTAGGGACAGTGGATATTTTTTCACTAGTTTACTATAACAACGCTCTCATTTACTGCGACTAATTAAAACATCATGTTAACGAACAAATATTAACATTTTTGAAAAAATTTAAAAAAAATGTTTATTTTTCTAGAGACAGTGGATATTTTTTCACTAGTTTGTTATAAACACGCCATCATTTCTTACGACTGATTAAATAATCATGTTAGCCTTTTCCACTTTATATACGTTTTTATTTTTAACTAATGAATAAATGTTAACATTTTTGAAAAAAATTTAGAGAAATTTAAATTTTTCTAGAGACAGCGGAAATTTTTTTCACTAGTTTACTATAACTACGCCCTCACTTACTGCGACTAATTAAAACATCTTGTTAGCCTTTTCCACTTTATATACGATATTGATTTTAACTAACGAATAAATGTTAACATTTTTGAAAAAATTTTGAAAAAATTTGAATTTTTCCATAGACAGTGGATATTTTTTCACTAGTTTGTTATAAACACGCCCTTATTTCTTACGACTGATTAAAAAATAATGTTAGCCTTTTCCACTGTATATCCGATATTGCTTTTAACTAACGAATAAAATGTTAACATTTTTGAAAAAATGTTAAAAAAATTTTAATTTTTCTAGAGACAGTGGATATTTTTTCACTAGTTTACTATAACCACGCCCTCATTTCTTGCGACTGATTAAAAAATCGTGCTAACCTTTCCACTTTATATTCGATTTTGCTTTTAACTAACGAATAAATATTAACATATTTGAAAATATTTAAAAAAAATTAAATTTTTCTAGAGGCAGTGGAGGTTTCTTTCACTAGTTAATAATAACCACGCCCTCAGTTCTTACGACTGATTAAAAAATCATGCTAGCATTTTTTACTTTATATACGGTATTGCTTTTAATAAACGAATAAATAAATGTTAACATTTTTGAAAAAATTTAAAAAAAATTCGATTTTCCTAGAGACAGTTTCAATCTAAGTATATGCAAGCTTTTGCCGAGTTTCGAAATTAACCTATCTATTAAAATGATGCTTTCATACCTCAAGCGGTGCGACTCCTATCGCGCTTTCAACAGAAATGCAGACGGACATATTTTGATCGACATAAATTTCAAAGTCGACTTATATTTTAAAGGACCTCAAATAAGCATTTTTGTTTGTTATAAACGCGATCAGAAATGGGTAATGGTGCATATAAAATCTTTAAAATGGAACCATAAGCATGTTTTGGAAATATCTTTGAAAGTTAAGCACATTTGTAAAGGTTTTTTCTTATTAAAAAAAATTACTTGAAAATTTCATAATTTCGAGAGTGAAAAGCCAGTAGCCGTATTTACGAGGACGCTCCCAAAACTGGCTGACCCAAAAAAGAAGACACAAAAAAGTTGGGAAAATTTTTCTTTATTTTTCAACACAATCTCTTTTAAGATCGATACATTTATTCCAGCGATATTCAATAGCTTCTTTAGACTATTTATAGTAAGAACTGTCAGAGTCCTTAAAATAGCCATCAACCGCAGCCTCCACCTCTTCATTGTTGGCAAATCTTTTACCGCCGAGCCATTTTTTCAAATTTTGAAATACAAAACAGTCCAGAAGAACAAGGTGCGCGATGAAACAATTTTATCTATAATTCATTAATTTTGGCCATCGCAATAGTGGATGTGTGGGTTGGAGCAATGTCTTGATGAAACAACACTTTCTTTTTCACCAAATGCGCCTTTTTTTTTTCATAATTTCATTACCTAAACGCTGCAATAAATTAGCATAATATTGACCGTTGATAGTTTTTCCTTTCTGAAGATAATCAATAAAAAGAATCTCATGCGCATCCCAAAAACCGACGCCATGACCTTACCTGAAGATGAAACCGTCTTCTCCTTATTTTGTGGCGATAGTCCCATTCCAGTCCACTGCTTTGACTGTTTCTTTGTTTCAGGTGTGAAGTGGTGAACCCATATCTTATCTATAGTTATAAATCGACGCAAAAATTCGGTTTTATTGCGATGAAATATCGCCAAACACTCTACTGAAACATCTTCACAATTCTGTTTTTACTCTCGACAGCAAGCGCGGCACTCATCTTGCACACGGCTTTCTCATCTTCAAATCTTCGGTCAGTATACGATGTACAGCACTTTTTGAAATGCCTATCACTTCAGCCGACGATCATCCAATACCAATTTGTGGATTTTCTTAACCGTGTCTGGCGTGGACATCTCAATTGATCGGCCACTACAGTGTTCGCTTTGGCAGCTCGTACGGCTTCGTTTAAACTCTGCTACCCAATATTTTACAGTCGTAAATGAAAGAGCTGACTCTCCCAGAGTAGAATTTAGCTCGGCTTTGATATTGGTTCGACTGAGACCTATCAAATGGAAATATTGAATTACATAACGTTGACAAAAATTTATTCATGTTTACAAATTCACCAAGATCGTTTATTTTTCATGGCTTAAATTAAAATACTAAACAACATGGCGCTTTGAAATGTAAAACATTAAAATATATTCCATTTTTCACCAACTATTGGTACCTTCTATACGTCAGGAGGTCGGCCAGTTTTGGGACCGCTCTCGTAACTTTGTTTTCAATGACATTTTAAAGCCTCAATTTGGCTTTACTTAAAGAAGTCCTTAGGTGTTACTTTCTCCAACATTTTTTAAATTACCTACGACCCTTAACAATACAACGATATCCAATAAATTTAGAAATTGTTCCCAATATTGAAACAAAGAATGAAAACAAAAATGTGATGTTTATTAATAGTTAAGAGTATGACAGTGATGTATTTCTATTTAAATGGATACGTTTTAAAATCTTCAACCTTATTTGAATATCTCGGCACAAATAGAAACTTATTGAAAGTGTATTATCTATAACACTTTTTGGAAAATTTGTGCATTTCTTTTCACATTTAGTATATAAAGTAATACTTAAAGTTTACACAAATAATTTAACAAACGTTTTGCTTTTTTGTTTTTTTTTTTGTCTCAACTTACGACTACTTTCGTCTATTATTTTAGACAGCAATTAAAACTTCTTTAATTAATGATCTCTCAAAAGCCACTTAAAACAAGTGACTGTGCACAAGTCACTGTCGTATCATGTGACGCCGTCTATCTCTGTGACGAATTTATTATGTTACTTTACTGTTATTAAATGCACACTAAAATTATTTATAATATATGCCAGCTTTGAAGTACGAGTACATTTATTTAATAACTTCGCATTCGTAGCTGATAAATTTCACCATTTCGCGGTATTTCATGTGTGAGCGCATGAAAGTCGCCGTCAGATACAAAAGCAAATTGATATTAAAATGTTTTATTATACATTTAATAGAAAATAGAAGAAAAAAACCAAACGGCACATAATAATCGTTACGTTTATTTACGCAAATGGCGATAAAAAAAAAAACGTTTTTATCTGTCTATTTAAAGAAAGCCATATGTTGTGTTGATCATCTGGTGTACGCAACAAAACGTTTTCGTTTAACCTTCGTACTTTCTTAAAAGAAAAATTTCGGTACACTATTTTATCCCAAAAAGTAATATCAGTTTTCCCTACAAATCTTTATTTCCCCCTCTCTAAACATCTGTGACAAATTTCACATCACATATTCTGTGAAAAAAGTATTGGAAATTGGTAAGAAAATACAAAATTTTTTTATTATTCACTCGAATATATTCCAAAATAACACATTTTTGCCAATGAATAATCCTACCAACAAAGCATTTTTCAAACGCATTTTCCGGAAACGACTTCAGTTCCTGGCGCGAATAAATCTTTTAAGTTTCTTGCCGACTGAAAAAGGCTGCTTGATGGGGTAATTTGAATTTTGGAAAGAGAAATAAAGTCTGCCGGCCAGTCATAACAGGAGAATACGGTGGTTGTTCCATCGTATTTGTTGAGTTTTTCCCCAGAAATTCTTTCACACATTTAAAATGAGTTCCCTGATTTCTCTTTTCATAAATCTGGCAGTTTTCGACGAATTTGCGCTCTCAAACGTCACATAGCACTCAGATAATATTTTTTGTCTGATATTTTGACAAGAATTCCAAATGCACAACACTCCGCTAATCAACTAGAAGCTCAACTGTACCGTGATTTTTGATCGACTTGGAAGTGTTTTTTTTTTCGGTTTCGGCTTAATTGGCATTTCAAAGCTTGCTGAGTGGATTGCTCAACAATCTCATAAGCCTACGTCTCGTCAGCAGTTATAAAACGCCTTGTGAATGTGGGGCTGCAATTGACTAGTTCTAGCATGTCTTTAATTACCCTTTTTTAAGAAAATTCATGTACTTTGGAAGCTTATTTAGCTAGTAGGGCGGAAAAGCGTTTGTTGCGCAAAAAATTTATTAAAGTGGTTCGTAAGGCACAAAAATGTTAAAGGATATATTTTTCAAACTTAAATGGCAATTTTCGATCACCATTTCCTTCAACTTTGTCGATGTTAATTGAACTTAAAAGCCATGATGGCCGACTAGAGCTGTGCAAATCTTCCACCACATTTTAACCGCTGTTATCTTTGATAAAGTCTATTCATTGTAAACCTTTTGTAACATTTGCCGAGATTGGACACACAAAATTCCGTTTGCAATGAAACAAAATTTGAGACAAATTGTTTGTCCGATATTTTTATTAGCTTCAAAAATCAGAAAATGTACTTGAGATGAACTGACAAAATAGAGCACTGTAAAGAAACTAAATGATAGGCCGCGCTTAAACTCCGCTTCTGTACAGAAGACAGTTGTGGCAAAAAGAATTCAGGCACTTTTTTTTGGCAGAATATCATTGCTGTTGGAACTACGTGTAGTTTCAAGCGACACAAAAACTAATTTCGGCAAGTTTTACAATCTGTGATTTCGTTAAGCAAAAAAGTTGCACTAAATTTTGTTTACTAAATTTTGGAATGCGGAAATATTTAGAAGGCCGATACACCGACTTTAGTGGAAAGAAATATTCACAAGTGCCAAAAACAGCTAGAAGGAATCCTAAAAGATTTGAAATCGTCCTCTGGACGATTATCATTCTTTATCGACAAATCCGAGATCTGACCAATCGAGTGAGTATCGTGTAAAAGTGAAGCAAGGCTAAAAGTAAAATGAAGGAAGCTTAAGAGTTAGGAAATTGTTGACATTTCTCTTTGAATATCGTGGTATTGTACCTTAAGAGTATTTTCCACTATCCGGCTTTACCCCAACACACTTCATCTAGCGATTCTTTAAACTTTATCTTTCTTTCCGAATAATACAACAATGACTTTATTGTTGGCGCCACCACTTTCCACAGCGTAATTGCTTTATACGAAGGTGGTTCCAAAACCAACAAAGAAGACACAATAAGGGGTGGACAATTGTTCTTTATTTTTTCCTTTAGCTCGATACACTCTTTCCAGCGATATTCAATAGATTCTATACCCTGTTTGCAGTGAGAACTATCAAACTTCTTAAAACAGCCGTTAACCGCGCTCTTCGCCTTCTCACTGTTGGCAAATGTTTTACCACTGAGCCATGTTTCCAAGTTTAAGAATAGAAAATAGTCCGAGGGATCTAAATTGAATTCATTTCGGCCATCCCAATAGTGGATGAGTGAATTGTTTCTTGATGAAACAACACTTTCGTTTTCGCCATAACTTTTTCATAATTCCATCATCTAAACGCTGCAATAAATTAGCATAATATTCACCTTTGATGACTTTTCCTTTCTGAAGATAGTCGATGAAAATATCCCAAAAAAACAGACACCATGATCTTGTCTGGAGATGGTCTTCGTCTTCGCCTTCTTTGGCCATGATTCTCCCATACCAGTCCACTGCTTCGACTGTTCCTTTGTCTCAGGTGTGAAGTGGTGGACCCATGTCTTATCCATGGTTAAAAATCGACGTAAAAATTCGGTTTTATTGCGGCGAAATATCGCCAAACACTCTACTGAAACAACTTCACAACGCTATTTTTGCAAGCGCAGCACTCATCTTGCGCACTCTTTAAATCTTCGATCAATATACGATGTATAGCACTTTTTGAAATGCCTATCATTTCAGCTACCTAATGCACCTTCAATCGACGATCGTCCAATACTATTTTGGGGATTTTTTTAACCAAGTCTGGCGAGGACACCTCAATTGGTCGATCACTGCGGTGTTTGTCTTGGCCGCTCGTACAGCCTCGTTTAAACTCTGCTACCCAATATTTTATAGTCGTAAACGAAGGAGCAGACTCACTCAGAGTAGAATCTAGCTCGGTTGGACTGAGAACTTTCAAATGGAAATATTCAATTACATAACGGTCGGCGACCAATTTTTTCCATGTTTACAAATTTACTAAGATCGTTTACTTTTGATGGCCTCGTACGGCCTCGTTTAAACTCTGCTATCCAATATTTTACAGTTATAAATGAAGGAGCAGACTCCCCCCGAGTAGAATCTAGCTCGGTTGGACTGAGGCCTTTGAAATGGAAGTATTATTATTATTATTATTATTATTATTATTATTATTATTATTATTATTATTATTATTATTATTATTATTATTATTATTATTATTTTATTTAAATATCGCAATCCAAATCCGCATACGGCCAAATTGATTACGCAGATCAACATTTTGCGACACATTCTTAAAATTTTACAATTCAGTTTTTAAAAAGTTTTAATAATGATTATTATAATAACAGCATTAACAACGAATATGGAGAAAGATAGAATATAAAATGTGTAGCATCAACAATTTATAATGAAGTATAATAATTCTATAAGGAAGATCTTAAGAGCTTCTTAAATCCAAAACTTGATAGTGAGAATCTTCTTTGTTCATATGGAATTATTGAATTCCATAAACGTATAGTACGAAATCGAGAAGACCACTGCATTATTAGCGTTCTTGCCAGTGGAAGTTGTAAAATATTGGTTCTTGAAGACCTTCCAAATACAAATTTGGAAACTATGTATTATATAACGGTGACCAATTTGTTCAATGTGTACAATGGCTCAAATAAAAATACTAAACAACGTGGTGCCTGGAAACTTAAAACATATGTTTTGTAAGGTTGCCCCATTTTACCAAAATAATTTTTTTTCAAACTACTTGCACCAGGTCAGGCGGCTAGTTTTGGCACCGCCTTCGTATTTTCAAATTGTAGTCTAAATTTGAATAACTTCTATAAAATTATTTGCCCAACCATTAATTTATCACTAATAAAATAAATATTAAATGAAAAATCATAGATGTGAAAATGTACAGAGTTCTAGTCAATGTTTTGCTAATTAACAGAATGTGCCACTGTGCCTTAGTCACTGTATACATTTACATCTAAACCATGGCAACATAATTTAGCAATATGTATAATTACGATTTATATTTTCTTTGTAATACGATACAAAACTAAGTGTGTTAAAATTAGCTGCAAATAACAACAATAATTCAATGTTATAAAGAATTATTTCATTTATTGTTAATGCAACCTACTACCTACATTTGATACCTCTTTGTTGTAGTTAAATATAACCATTTCTTTGGAAGCTTTAGTCATTTCGATGCAAATCTATATATAAATACCTTTTTATTTGTTTGAGTTCGAAAACAGCCGCCATCACCTCGCCCGAAATATCCTTGACATTTCTTGGTGCCTCCCACAGCGGTGACCTTAACAACATCCACTCACCCAGCAACGGCTCAACTGGTTGCGACGCTGATGTTAATTATATAATATGAAACGTACAATGTTACGGCAACAATTGATGGGTAATGATTATTGGACAAAAAAAAATATAGAAAATAAATATAAAGTACTACGAAACATGACAAGTCATTTAACACAAAAAAACGACAAAAAAACGCCTCGAACTTGTACTTTAATCCATATATAAGTGAATGACAATAAAATGAATGAATAATTAGTGAAATGCAGACTAGAAAAACAATACGATTGGAATTTTAAATTTTTCGTTCTACTCTTTTTTAAATTTTTCGATTTGGAAGAGAGGGAAAACCCATATGTGACATATCTGTGTACAGTGTGCCTGCGGTTAATTCATTCATTATTTAGGTTGCAAATCAACCCTCAGCCAATATTTGACCAAATAGGATCAGTTTCGTTTCCGTATTAATATTATACATTTATGTATTTAAAATAAATTAGAAATCTCTTTGGGCTTCATATTCGAAACAATTATTCATTTTATAGCTTGATTCACTTCTTACCTGAAATGAAACTATAAACGCACTTTAATTCGATTTTCCTATCGAAACATAATGAAAGACATAATTCAATTCAAGAATCTGAAACGAAATTATAGTTGTATGCAATTTCAGGCTAAGAATCGGAAGTGAAGCGTTATGTAGTTGGTAGAGAAAAATTTGTAGAGAAAAATGGCCTGGCAAATGTGAAAATGCTTAAAAGAAAAAAAAAAAAAAAAAAAAAAAAAAGGATACCAGGCTCTCAGAAATTTTCACAGCTATTTAAATATGTTGCCTGTTTTCTGAATTGAAAAATCGCAAGTGAAATAAAAACCGAAACACTATTGTTTCTAATTTCATTTCGCTTTGAAATTCAACAATTCCCTATAATTTCTACAATTATACTTAACTGCTTAGGACACATAAATTTTAAATATACCCTCGAGTGTTGTAATACAAGATAACACCACTCTCTTGTTCGGCCCCCTGTTAAAATTCACCAACTTTTATCTAAAAATCGAAATATTTTGTTGCAAAAATTGAGAATTCTCCATTCATACGTTACGTTGATCCTTCAGACATTGATCCTTCACATACTGCTACATTTGATAAAATAATCACACATTTATATAACAAAAAATATATGTCGAAAGCAATATCCATGGCAAATATAAGGTGTGCAACTAAGTTCTAGCTGTTTTTTTTTTTTCTTAAAAATTCCACTTTAGTATGAAAACATGTTTACAAATGATTCATTGAATATCTAACTGCTTATCGCCACTACAACTACTACTTTTTCCCAACTTTCTGGCAAAGTTCGAATTCCGTCACAATAAAACTGTTCACGTTTTGAGGCTATCCACCTATCTATCCACTCCTTGATGTCGTCATATGAGTGGAATTGCTGGTCAGCCAGATCGCGTGCCATCGAACGGAACAAGTGATAATCGGATAACGCAATATCTGGATAACATGGGGGATGGACTCAAATTCTACATTTCAACGTTTTCAGGTGGTTTTTAACCGGCTTGGCCACGTGAAGCCGAGCGTTGTCATGCTAAAGAATCACTTTTTCGTGCCTCTCCGTGTATTGTGGGCGTTTCTCACACAGAGCTTGGCTCAATCGCCTGAATTGAAGTCGATACCGATCCCCAGTGATGGTTTCGCTTGGTTTCAACAGTTCGTAATAAATAACATCGATCTGGGGTCCCACCAAATACAAAGCATAACCTTCGCAGCGTGAATATTCGGCAGAGACGACGACGTAGAAGCATGACCATGACTTTATTTTCTTTGAATTGCTTTAATGATTGCTCTTACTATACTATGAAGAAAACCCTTTCTTTTTTGTCTCTGAAGCAGTTGCTCACAGGCGAAAATACAAAGCTTAACGTCTCTTGGATTCAACTCGTAAGGGACCAAAGTTCCTTGCTTTTGAATCATTCCCAACACATGCAGTCGCATGGAAATGGCTTGGCGGGTAACTCCTAATACTGAAGCAAGCTCTACCTGCGTTTGACACGGATCCCCATCAAGCAATGCCGTCAACTCAGTGTCCTCGAAGGTTTTTCGCCTTCCTTCACGCAAACGGTCGTCAGCATCAAAATCACCGTCTTTAAAGCGACGAAATCAATCTCGACACGTTGTTTCACTCAAAAAGCAGCATATCCGTAAACGTTTTGAGGCTCTCGATGAGGCTCAGACACCGTTTTCTTCGATTGAAAGAAGAAAATCAATACTTCCCGCATATGACGATTATTTTGCCCAAAATCATACATATCCACACAACCAAAAGTATATGACTTCAAAAGAAATTCTCTATTGTGTCGAGGCGGTATGTTTACCATATGTCTAAGCTTGACTCATAACATTTATGTTATGGCAGAATCGACTAGCTCTGACAGCTGGCGCCATCTATTGGCAAACAGCGGGAACTTAGTTGCACAATTAAAATAATGTAAAAAAAGTGTTTCCAACAGGCCGTTCTATTCAGTACTACAGGTGAAGTATCTTTCAAGCCACTTTTCAATATGGACGATTTTATTTTAGAAAATATCTTTCAAAATTCTCTCTGTTGGAAGCATTTTCTAACATATTTTGTAATAATGGAAATGCTTTAATAAACAATTTTCTTTTCTTTTTCTGTATGGACATTTTTTCTAAAACAAGTTTCTGTAGAAAAAATAAAGAAAGCGAATATTTTATTATATGGAAAGTGGCTTCCAGGCAAATTTCTATCTAAAAACAGATTCCTAAGACACTCCTCTATGTAGACAGAGTTATTACAGAAATTGTTTTCCAAGGAGCTATCTGTCATTAAGCTAATACATATTCCATGACACAATAGTGCACAAATACTACAAGATAGTGAACATGTTCTTTGCAGTTATGGACATTTTGAATGTTTTTCAACAATTTCATAATTTAATCAATAGTAAAAAACCATCAGCTGGTTGGTACTGTTTGATAGATGGGGGAATCTGCCTCACAGCTCATTAACGATACTTTGTTTAGGGATGGCGGCAATTGTGGATGGGTGGATATTGAAAGCAGCACATATGTACTTTGGTAGATATATCGGAACTCCATCGATATACCGGGTTATACCTATACATTTTTCGGCTCCAAAAGTAAGGTTAAGTAAAATGCACATAAAGCTATAAGTTTGATGAAACTTTTATTTCATTATAATGCTTGGACTTTGTCATTATGTACGAAATACGTCATGTAAAATACCGCCTTTGGATTGGTTGCAGCAGTGGATCCTTTTGAGGTAGTTTTCGACCACTTTTTCGTACATTTCGGGCGGTATCTCGGCAATAGCTTAACGAGTGTTGGTTTTCAAATGCTCCAACGTTTGGGGATTATTTGCGTTTGATATAGCCCCACAAAAAAAAAAAAAACGGCGTCAATTCGTTGTTCATCTGGTGAAATTACGTTTTCTGGAAACTTCTCATGCAATAAAGCAAAAACCGGTCATGGCACCGTCTTGTTGAAACCACATCGTCCAGCGCATGCCACAAAAAATTCGGTTACGATACGGCCATCGTGCTTTGAATAGAAATTCGGATATCCGCCACATTTTTACTAACAAAAGCGATATTTTCGACTGCGATGATGCACAAGCTTGATCACATCTGTAATGCTTCTTTATAATTTCGAAAGTTCCTTGCGCAGTAGGTCGATTATCTTTTCTCTGATAGCACCTAAGAGAAGATGATTTAAGGCGTTTGTTGGTACTCTAACATGGTTGCTGCTTTAAGATATGATAAAGAATATTTGAAATAATCTCTAAGCTTTATTGCTGCTATAAGAAAGGTTAACTTGTAATTTATTTAGATAGCTTGTTTCCAGAAGTTTGAGCAATATTTTTAGACAATGTAATATGATTTTTTTTACTTTTAATGTGTTTTCTTATATGGCTCCTTCTGACAACACTGCTTGTAAGTTTTCCGAAAGATAATGGAAAATTTTTAATGTTTTTCCAGCAAAATCAAAACATAAAATAATTGCATTTTTATAGGTTTTCACATAACTCATTTCCATCAAGTAGCGCATAGAGTTTCGCATCATTCCTTACTGAGTAATTCTTTCATATCTCTACTTCACTCCTTTTCTGTCTCACTCAATGCGAAACTCTTGTTCGTTAATACATTCTCTTCCCTGCAACTCTGCACAAAATTGTTCTTCACTCATCTTTAGTTTGTCGTATTCCTTTGCAGTTTTTGAGCGTTTATTTACAATTGCGGTGTTAAGCGTTGACGCAATATAAAAACCCTCTTGAGCGGAACAGGGAAGAAGAGGAACCCACCAATGATGTTGGCTCTTGGCAGCCATACATAAACCTAAAACGTGGTATGCAAATCAAATTTGTATGTGTGATGTTAATAGGTAAAGAAGAGAAAATAGTAATAATCAGCCTAGGGTATGATTAGAGCAGTATGGTGGGGGGAGGACAGGAAAGTATGGGGGTGGTGGCGTAAAAACTAATGCCTTGGCCACATGTCGCTGCCATTTGACAATAAATGTATAGGATGCATTCAACAGTGCCTTAAAAAGTAATGGGGAAAAATTTGAGTGTCTGTTAACAATATTGGATAATAATTGATGAGGTTTGCCACGTGCTCCATCTATAGGCACATTATTGAACAATGCGGAGTAAAATCAATATGTTTTAATTTAAGAACCTTTAGCATCGTAGAAATAGTTACATTTGTTAGCAAAGCTTGAAGCTTGGTGTGATCAATTGGAGAAGAAGCGCAGAAGGTCGAAGCGCTTGGAAGTATTTTCTACGGGTGGCGTATAATAGATAAGGATGTCTATTCCAGTCGCCACCTAAGAAGAACCATCGGAGAAATAGTTTTGGCTAAGCAAAACATTGTCACAAATATGGCGATTTATATGTGAACACTAGACATGGATAGAATTACGTAAGACAACTGTTGATTGAGAGCAGAATAATAGTACCTATATTAACATAGAATTTAAGTCAAGTCAATTTCTTGGTCAAGCTTCAGGGAAGGAATCTTGTGCTATTTCTGCAGCTTTATTTAAACATTTCGGAAGCCATAACTACTAACTGTTGCAATTCACTTGATGTACAAATAGCTCGTCAATTGATTTTAATTATCTTCACAATTCCTATTAGACATTCACTTTTATATTGTAGATGATTATGTATTATTAGTATTCAGACTGAATTTAAATCTAAATAGCTTAATGCTATTTTCCGAATTTTATGTTTAACACAAAAATACGATACTGCATTCAATTGCCGTATATTAAGAATTACAAAGCATTTATTTTTAACCACTCCCTATATGAAGAGAACTTTTTGTTTTGACTTTAGCGAATCGAGCTTTAAATTAATTGGATCAGGTCAATGAACGTAGAATGAATAAATGTGTGGCTAATTTTTTGAATATTTTATGATCAAAAGAGAAAGGTTTCCGCTGTTAAGCCTTTTCATATTACATTTCACATGATCATTTGTGGCAAAAATACCAGATAAAATTCAAATTATAAACGTTGTTAAAAATATAAGTTATTATATAATACTTACAGCCAACATTTGTTTAATTTATGCGGAAATTAAATATTTAATTGCCCAAATATCCGTTAGCGAAAAAATATGTAAAATATATAACTTTATCTTGATCACGTGTTGTTCTGCAAGTGTTTTTACAATTTGTCAAATCGAAAAGTCGTTTGATCGGATGGTGCGTTAGAAAGCCTTAAAGACGGCGAATAAATCTTAAGGTGTTAAAGCTGATTATTGGTCTTCCTGTCGCTGTAGCGCCCAATCAGCATTTATACGGCATTGTGAATGGTCAGCTGGCTTTAATTGTTGCATTAGTTAGACTCCACATGGATGGAGGTGCAAATACAATTGTAATATACGCCATAATGAGCCGTAAGACAGACCCAATTGCTGAGAACGTCGAGGAATCGACAAATTCCGATTATCCGCTACTCTTTTACTAACAAAAGCGATATTTTCGACAGTACGTACATTGCGATGATGCACAGGCCTGATCACACCTGTAACGCTTTCAGTCTCTTCAGATTTCTTTGTAATCTTGCCAATTCCTTGCACAGTAGGTCGATTATGATAACCATAATCACCCCTTAATACACGAAAAGTTCCCACGTTTGAATAATCACCTTTGTAATAAGTTTTAACTATTTCTGAGCGGTTGTTAAACAATGCATATTCGTAAATGGCAATCCTTTCGCTAAATAAATAACACTTCAGACGGCGAGTATTTAACAGCTGACAGCCTTGCCAGATCAGCGGTTTTGAAACCATTAGTGGATAATTTCATTAGTCTACTGTCGGGCTCATTCTTTTGTGTTTTCATGTATACGAGTATACATTCAACAGACCTCTATTTACTATATAGAAGAACTGTGACAACCTTAGTGGTTTGTGCCTGTGCTAAGTGAATTCTAATTTAAGACATCAAGGCAGAGTTTGAGTTATATCTAATTTCGAAAATAGCTCTAAACAAAACTCACCGTATTCGATTTCTACATCTATTAATGATGATGAATATCTATTCTGCAATAAAAAAAGCCAGAATTTCTTAGATATTGCAAATTAGATAAGCTACGAATCGTTTTCTTTTAGTAAAACGTCAGTCAGTAGGCACTTTCCGATAAAACAACTGCATATGTCTGCTGCTTGAAACCATTGAACCTGCATCTACTAAATATACAAGTCAGATCTTTGCACTATGGCATGAACCCTACACATTTCGCTATTGTGCATTTGTGGGCGAGCGATGAACCTTTCGTTCAAATTTCAAATTTCGTATGAATTTGAAATGTCTGTAATCAGACTCTGTGACTCTTTCCCACATTCAAAACCTTTTAAGCACCGAAAAAAAAATTTTTAAATATAGCGTATTATAAACCAAAAATATGCGGAACTTAAAAATAACAAACAACGTGCAGAGTGAAAAGAAAAATCAAACAAAACCGAAAAACTACACTAAAAAATAATTCAATGTATAATTAACACAAATAACGAACGGCTTCGAGCCAAACAAACCGGCCAATGGACGGAGGGATGGACGGATCGAAACCAGAAGAAAAATGCAAAATACGTAAATTTAAATGATATGAAGATAAAATGTTATTGAAATGCAAAACCGAAAAAGAAGAATAATAAAAACGATAACAAGAAAAACAAAATTTAAAATAGTTTTTTTCTTTTTTTTCCGTGCGAGCAGGGAATGTTTGAATAGAATCGAACATAGATGGCCAGACGACCTTACATACAGCAGACGGACGTTCTTGCGGTTACTAAACCACGTACCGGAAAGTTCTATTAATGATTTTGTCGTAATTATGTGATCAATTGTTAACAACCATAAATAATGTTAAAACAATTGGCAACAATGTAATTAAACAACAAATGGAAGAAAAGCCATTCAAAATAATGACTCAAATTCTACCAGGCGATGACAATTTACTTTTTTGTTCCTTTTGGTATTTTCGAAAATGTCAAAAAATTCAGAACAACAGCCATGGCGGAATGTCATAATCATATAATACAATAGGCAAAAAACCCAAAACAAACAGCAATTTTGAGAAGGACCCAAACGAAAATAATAATAAAACAACTCTTGCGGTGCGCCTTCTAATAGTTTTGGGAATTGTTTGTTTGTTTGTATTTTCGAAAACATTTTTCAAATTGTTTTCTTTTCATTTTTTTTTATTCTGCTCATTAAATGTATAGTCTACACATTCGTGACACTTCATAGCACAGAACCAAAAAGAGGAAGAGATTAAAACAACACATCACATATTTTGACAGCTACGAACATGAGGCTCTTACACAAATTCAATACAATGTAACGAGCTTAAGGTTAACCAAAATCGAGGGGGATCATGTTGTAGATGACACTTTGTACGATTGAATTGCGACACAACGACTTTTTGAAATTTTCTATAGTCATAACGGCGCAATGATGAAAACAATTTGTGCTGAAATTGTTACAGAAACCCATAAACTATTTTGCGCTACATAAAATTTTAGAAACATTTTAAAGTTAACTTCGAAAATATAAAAAATGCGGACGTTATTATAGGTTTTCCGCTAAAAGATTAATACCGCTGTGGGAGATTTAAGTAGGGCTTTAAGACAAATTTATTAAGTTTATTCATTGCCTAATTAATGATATGGAAGATATGCTCTAGCATGTTTTTGTATTATGCAGCAGTTAGTAACAAACCGGATATAGTCGATGTAATCTCAAATGATAATCTATACCATCGGCATTCCATAAACTAATTTAATATTCAAATTTTAATTACTCTTAAGTTTAAACCGATTACATAATTACATTCTATTAAGTTTGAGCCAGTGACTGAATTTAGACATAGCCGGACATCCAGGACCGATGAAATTACGCGATCACATCTTTATTTTTAAGTGGAATTCATTGCCACTATCAATTGAAGCAAATAAGAAATCACTCTGAGGAATGTTTCCGAAACAAAAACTTGGTCCATTCTCGATTTAAAACGATTATCGTTTACCACTGCATGTACTAATTGCTACAATGAAATGTTGTTAAATCAAGTCACAGATGAATGATTAGAAACCTCATTGTGTCGTCTCTTACAGACAATTACCAGAAACGACAGCTTTAACTTCAGAACGAGTTTAAGCGTAGCCGTGCATTCACAATTGAAGAGCACAATTTTATTTATATTGGTTGAGTTTACTGTTAACTAAAGCAAACTATAAGTACAGAAATTTCAGTCAAATGAACTGTCTTATACATGTGCCTTCAGTCAATGTTCATTTACATCGGTGCAAAAATGTTCGGAGTGCCAGAGGAGGCGCTGTAAACACATAGGTTCTTATCTATATGTGATCTGAATTACCGCACAATCAAATAAGTAAAATTATAACTTTCCGAAGAGTCCTTCATAGGAAAATTCGCTAACTTGCGTGTTATTTATCCTGAGGATCGTTGTAATTGAGACTATCTTCATTTACAGTAGTCTGATGCAATTGAATGAAAGATATCAATCTAGAAATATGTGGTTTAACTTAGATACATAATTCATATTGGAGCTATTAGAAAGGGCTTGTATCTGCATGAGTTTTTTCACATTTGCAATTTAATGCAAATGAAAAAAAAATTAATTTACTGCAGTCCACAAATTAGAGTTTACTGGGAAAAATTTAATTTCGACAAATGAATATGGAGGGCATGTGGTTTCAACAAGACGGCGCCACATGTCATACAGCCAGAGAAACAATTCAACTGCTGCATCAGTCATTTAAATCTTGCGTTTTTGTTGGGACACCCTTATTTGGGAAGTGCCAGAATAGGAGCGGCGATGCAGTCCATATTCAGTCCCTTCACTAGGTGTACTAAAAGTATGATGTATGTCAAATTTGACTGTTTTTAATGCGACTGCTTGAAAGATAACAGGTTAAGAATATATGGGTTAAACCTATCATTTGTATGAAAGGTACTAGAAGAGGCGTGGTTACTTGATCAATTTTTGACAAATTTTCCCAATACAAACGACAGAAGTCTGGAATACAAAACTGTTTGAAGGCAACAAAACTGTTTGAGCCAAATTTTAATGAATTTGAACTGAATTGAACGAAAATTATAGACATAATAATATATGGGTCAAATTAGTCGATTGATATTTCCTAATTTTCTTTAGCATTATATATACGAGTATTATGTTATATATTAGATTTAGGCTCTTGCACTACACGCGTACTAATGGACTATTAGTTATAGAAAATAAATTAATTTTAAGAAAGTCGGCCTACATGGCCCGTTCACAATGCCCAGCTACGAGGTGCATAATTTTAAGCTATGCCAAGCTTTGAGACGTTTTATAGAGAATAACAACAATTATCGTATCTAACAGATAGCTAGACAGAGGGATGTCATTTTATAAATTTTATGAATTTTATATTTTATGAATTTTAGCAATTTTCGAATTTTATAAATTTTATGAATTTTATGAATTATATGAATTTATAAATTTTATGAATTTTATAAATTTTAGGAATTTTCGAATTTTGTGAATTTAGTGAACTTTATGGATTTTATTAAATTTATGAATTTTGTGAAATTTAATCATTTTAAGAATGTTACAAATTTTATAAATTTTATGAAGTTTATGAATTTTATAAATTTTATGAATTTTAGGAATTTTCGAATTTTATGAATTTTGTGAACTTTGTGAATTTTATTAATTTTCGAATTTTATGAATTTTGTGAGCTTTATGAATTTTAGGAATTTTTGAATTTTATGAACTTTATGAATTTTGTGCATAATAATAATTTTATGAATTTTATAAATTTTACAAATTTTATAAAGTTTATGAATTTTACGTATTTTTTGAATTTTAGGAATTGTATGAATTTCCGAATTTTATGAATTTTGTGAACTTTATAAATTTTATGAATTTAAGAAGTTTATTAATTTTATGAGCTTATTAAATTTTAAGCATTCTGTGAATTTTTGAATTTTATGAATTTTGTGAACTTTGTGAATTTGATGAATTTTTTATGAATTTTATGATTTTTACCAATTTCATGAGTTTAATAAATTTTAAGAATTTCATGAACTTTTTATGAATTTAATTAATTTTATGAATTTTATAAATTTTACGTATTTTATGAATTTTATGCATTTTATGAATTTTATAAAATTTATAAATTTTATGAATCTTACGAATTTTATGAATTTTGTGAATTTAATAAATTTGAAGAACTTTATAAATCTTATGACTTTGTGAACTTGATTGATGCATTCCATTAATTTTATGCATTCTATAATTTTCATGAATTTTATGAATTTCATGAGTTTCATAAATTTGATGCATTTTATGAATTTTACGAATTTCGTCAATTTTATCGATTTGAAAGGCAAACCTTTCGCAAAGCTAACGAATTTCATCAATTTGATTACTCATGTTGTATTTAATAATTTTTTACTACAATTACAACAAATGTAATTCATTCTATTTCAATAAATCAATTGAACTGGATAATTTTACCGCCTATGAATTGCTATTTGATTAATCTAATAATTTATGAAATGTATCACATATTTTCAATTGTGTAGATTTTCATAGTTTGTTTCAATGCACTTTTAATAATTATCTTAAACTTTTGCAAATATGTGTGCAAATTGATTCCCAACTATGCGGAAGATGATTGATGTTCATAGTTTACTACATAGCGCGAAATGTGCTGCGATCGTTTCTTTGGCCAGATACACTGTCAGTTGCCCTTGTTTTTCTCTAGTTCTCCACCTTCGCCACTCATTCGTTTTTACACTCGAGCTACTGTATAGCAGTGGTGTTGTTGCAGACACCGTCTACAATTTCCTTATTGTTGTCGTTAAATATTTATAAACAATTGTAGACAGAGGGAACGGCCGTTTGGTTGCGCACTGTGAGCTTCTGCGTCGTAGTCGTCTACTCAAATTTCGGTAATGTTTATTTATTTCGACAAATTTGTAATTTTGTTTCGATTCTGCATAATTTTTTATGTTCTGCCTCAGCTACAAAAGGAGTACATAAATTAAAAAAAAAAAAAGTATTTTATGGTTCTGGTTACAATCGAAGGCGTAGTGTGGCCGTTGCGTTGAGATATTTGTGTTCATTGACACCCCCATATTGTCGGTTGATTGAACCTCGACATTATTTGTGTTCAAATGTCTAAAAGTTAGGAGATTTTTAATTGCTCTGGATTGGAGCAAAACAACATTGGAAATGTCATGAGGTGAGGTGAAGTTTTCATTGTTTTGATACTTGATCAATAACAAACAGTAGCATTGAAATTAAAATTATTTATTTTAATTAAGGAATTTGGTAGATTTGATAGGGTTTTAAATTTCGAAAATTCTTTTAAATTTTGATGAATTTTATGAAACTTGAAAATATTTAGTGACAGTTTTTAATGAATTATTTTAATAAATTTTACTAATTTTCAAAATTATAAATTATATTATAAATTTGTGTATTTATGGAATTGTTTGTATTTAGTGAATACCATAAACCAATTTGATGATATTTTCAGTAATATTTTATTTTATGAATTTTATTAACTTCATGAATTTTTATATTTTTCTATGAATTATATAAATTTTCTAACTTTTAAAATTTTTTTCAAATTTCAATTTTTTGAATTTTATAAATTTTAGAAATTTTTTGAATATTTTATTTTATGTTTTTTACAAATTTTATGAATTTTTCGTTTTCTATGAATTTCGTAAATTTAATGAGTATAAATTTAAGCACTTCTGTGAATTATATGAAATTTATAAATTATAAATTTATAATTTATATAAATTTTAAAAATTTTATGAATTTTATAAAATTTGTAAATTTTATGAATTTAATGAATTGTGTAAATTTTAATAATTTTATGAATTTTTATGAATTTTGTGAAATTTATACATTTTATGAATTTTGTAAAATTTATAAATTTTATGAATTTAATGAATTGTATAAATTTTAAAAATTTTATGAATTTTATGAATTATATGAATTTTATGAATTTTGTGAATTGTATACATTTTATGAATTTTATAAAATTTATAAATTTTATGAATTGTATAAATTTTAAAAATTTGACGAATTTTATAATTTTACGAATTTTATGATTTTTATAATTTTTATGAAATTTATGAATTTTATGAATTTAATAAATTTTATAATTTTTTAAAATGTTGAAAATTGTATGGTGTTTGTATATTTTATGAACTATATGAATTTTATAATTTTTGGAATTTTATGAATTCTATGAGTTTTGTGAATTTTATGGATTTCATGCATTTTATGAATTTATAAATTTTATGATTTTTTTACATGTTTTTTATAGATTTTGTAAATATTGTGAATTTTATATACTTTATGATTTTTTTGGATTTTGTTAATTTTATGAATATTATATATATTTTTTTAATTTTATGAATTTCAAAATTTTGTAAATTTTAGAATTTTATAAATTTATAAATTTTATGAATTCCATTAATTCCATTCTGTAACCTAGAAAATTCATGAATTTTGTGAGCTTTTGTGAATTTAAGAAAATTAATGAATTTCATAAATTTTATTAATTTTACGAATTTTATAAATTTCGTAAATTTTGCAAATTTAAAATAAATTTAAAATATTCAAAAATTAAATTCAATGAAATTAATAAATTGATATTCGTTAAAAATAACGAACATAGTGACGTAATTCTTATGAATTCAATGGATATATCATTTGATAGGGTTTGGTGCATTTAATGAAATTCTCTTTAAGGATGGTAATAAACTTCTACATGAACTATGACAATTTTAGCTACAGAACTATTTTCCTTAATTTAATGATCTATATTTCTTGCATAAAATTTTTCTAATTTTTCTCTCTCTTCCTTTTTACAGTGCGGGACACTAGACGCACCCGATTCGTCATATCACAAACAGAGATCCAATAGAATGGACGTTTATCAAATTGACGACGGTTTCCACTCAGATGGCGGCACCGAAACCCCACCGCCATCGCCAAGTTCCGGCTCGTCCATTGCGTCCACATCCGATCATGGCTCGTTGGAGAGTGTCGACACTGGAGGTACGCAACGTTTAGCTGTCCTGTCGTTCGAACAGGTACGTAAGCTGCACCATGTGATGGATGAAAAAGTGGCCATACATGGACGTGGTAATTTTCCCACATTGGAGGTGACACTAAAAGACTTGGTAAACTTGGTGAGGCGCAAGCTGGAGGCGGACGTGGGCTCAGGCGGTGCCGGTGTGATAGTCAAGGATATACGTTTGAACGGCGGAGCAGCTAGTCATGTATTGGCTTCAGAGGATCAGCCTTATAATGATCTGGATCTAATTTATGCCATTGAGCTGAGCTCAGGACGACACTTTGATCGTGTCAAAGCAGCGGTACTGAACGCACTACTTGACCTCTTGCCTGAGGGTGTTTCCAAGCGTCGCATCAATGCGTGTGCGCTCAAGGAGGCCTACGTGGGCAAAATGGTGAAGGTGAACAACAACAACGATGGCGACCGCTGGTCGCTAATATCATTGGGCAACTCGCCCGGTCACAAAAATGTCGAACTGAAATTCGTCGATACGATGCGGCGCCAATTCGAGTTCTCAGTAGACTCGTTTCAGATTGTATTGGACTCGTTGCTGCTGTTCTATGACTGCGCAGCCTTGCCCATTTCGGAGAACTTCTATCCGACGGTGGTGGGTGAGTCGGTCTACGGCGACTTCCAGGAGGCCTTGTACCACTTGCAGAAGAAACTGATCTCAACGCGGCAGCCGGAGGAGATACGAGGCGGCGGTTTGCTCAAGTACTGTAACTTGCTGGTGCGTAACTACAAGCCAGTGGACAATCAGCGCATCAAGACGCTGGAGCGCTACATGTGCTCGCGTTTCTTCATCGACTTTCCGGATATCAACACGCAGACGGTGAAATTGGAGGCCTACTTGCGCAATCATTTCTGGGGCATCGACGAGGAGCCCATGCAGTACCAGTACCTGATGCATTTACGTGACGTGGTCGAAAACTCTACAGTGTGCCTGATGGGCCACGAGAGACGGCAGACTCTGCTCTTGATACAGACCTTGGCGGAGCATGTATTGTTCAAGGAGCAGCAGAAACAAGTTCATGAACAGCAACAGTATCAGCAACAGCATCAACAGTCGATTTCCGAGCAGCAGCAGCAACAGCAACAACAGCAGCAGCAACATCATACAGTACAAGCAACCACAATGACATTGGTGGCTGCAACGCCGTCACAGACACAGCATCAGCAGCATCACCAACAGCATCAGCATCAACTTTCATCGTCACAGCAACACCAGCAGCAGCAGCAACAGCAGCCGCAGTCTGCTACGATCTATGTACAACAGGTACCACAAACGACGCCACAAAGTGTTGCCACAACAGCTACCATATGCTGTGCCATGCCAGCCGCCGCCACCGCAACCGTTGATCACACACAGCAGCAACAACAGCAGCAGCAGCAACAGCCACAACAGACGCAGCAGTCGGCTGCCGCCCAAGCGGTGCCACAAACAATACAGATACAAGCAGGACCGCCGGGCCTAATCTACGCCAATGGCGTCTACTATGCACCTGTGATTCCCGCAACCATTTGCACATGCAACTCCACCTGGCTGAGCACGTGATTAAGTGAGGCGCCACTCACAACAACAACAACAGCAGCAACAACCATAATAACACCACAAGCAACGCATGTTGCGGAAGCAGCAGCAACAGCGACAGTAGTATCAGATGATACCACAGCTGCGGCCGCAACAACTTCAGCTGCAGTTGCAACAACACAATTAGCTCCGGCCAAGTTTATAACAGATTCCATAATAAGTTCATGCAACCCCTGTACCATTAGCCCAGCGCCCAACATTTCATGCTCATCACTACACTCAACCTCCTCAATTCCTCCCCTATATTTAGCAGATCCTCTAGAGGGCCAACCACTGGTTCCGCCCTATGCAACCACTGATTCAACATGTTGCCAACGTAGTAGCAACACCAGAAACGGTAACAACGCTTCACACCTTGTGACAGCCTCCAATCACCACAATGAAGATGATGACGCCGAGTCCCCCGAAACTACAGATAAAATCCCTCAAGGAGATCCTGATGACTGCAATTCAAACGACGAAGAAGATCCTCCAGAAGATGCTGGCGAGAAAGAAAAAGTAGCAGGTGGCAATATCAGCAGCAACAACAACAACAGCAACGGTCAAGACAACGATGTTGATGAAGATACAGCTCAACTTCCACCGGCCATGGCTGGCGATTTGATTTTGACCCATGAACAACATGACTTCCATTTGGAAGGCGACATCGAAGATCTTCCCGAGATACTGCATGCAAGCGACCACCAGAAGTTGACCGGAGAATTTGCCTACTTTTATCCGTATGATGGTTCCGAACCCTCTCTCCTACTAATAGGTAAAGATTTCTATATAAACGTGACACCTCAACCCTCGACAAGATGATTGCCATGTAACGCAAACCAATTTTTAGAATCCTTGATATTCTAGAGAAGGAGATTAGTTTTCACCCCTCTTCCTCCAACCGCTCCGTCACTTACTTCAAAATGTTTGCGTTAATTCCTTTATATTTAAGCGAAAGTTCGAATTTATATCCTCTAGTCCTGTCTCATCATTGTCTTTTTTCAGTATTGTATTAAACCGTTTGTCAATCCAAGCGGGACCAAAAAGGTTAAAAATTTCCAAAAATTTCGACAAACATTGAACGGATGATTCACAGAAAGAAATCTGTTGCCTATAATTTTTGTAACGCATTCGAACTTTCAATTAGAAAATATAGCTCTCATAAACCAAAACGGTCACAAAGTATCCAATAATGATTTATGCAATATTTCCAAGTAATTTCGAATAGTCAGCAGCGGATGTTTTAAGCCTTCCTTAAGTATCTCCAAAATTTGTGAAATAAACTTGTCTCTATTATAATAAATTTGCTTATCAATAACCCTCTTAATGATTTAAAATAGTTTTCTCTTTCTAGCAGGAAAAGTAATCCGAAACAAAAAATATCTCGCAAGTAATTTCGAGTAGTCAGCGGCTGTTTTGAGACTTCCTTAAAAATTTCCAAA
>JAHXMU010000085.1:605125-649115 GCA_019455685.1 Philornis downsi
AGTAGTCAGCGGCTGTTTTGAGACTTCCTTAAAAATTTCCAAAATTTGTGAAAGAAAATTGCCTCTGTTATAATAGGCAAAAGAGGCTTCTGATAAGGTGGATAATTCTAATATTAATTGTATTGATATTCCAAAGGATTTTGACTTAATTTAAGCTGGTAGTCCACAATATCCGTATAGAATCAGCTCTATACAATCATAGGTTTGGCCTAATCATTGCATATAAATTTTGCACTTTTATTTCGAACAATTTGAATTCAATTTAGCAGGTAACATAAAATATCCGTAAGTCTCACTGACATTTGATGGAAAAATTTTAAAATTTAACATCTCCGCCAGCCGCATGGAATTTACAGCAATTTTACCTTTTATCAGCGTAACAGATTATTTAAAGCGTATTTTCATAATTTAAACATTTACAAAATATAAATAGATCTTAAATGCGAACACATTCACGTGAGATCCACCTTAGAAATTGTCAATTTTTTTTTTTTTGCCAAGAGTATAATTATGCCAAAATTCATTGTTTTAAATACTGACTTAAGCACCAAAGTTTATTTCATTATCAATTAGCATTATTCGAAAATTAAAAACGATCTCCAAATATCCAAATAGAATCCTGAGGAAATCAATTAAAGTAAACTAAGATTAAGTCCTTACCTTTCCATCCAGTTAAAGATCGGTTATATTTTGGGTCTAGCATCTACTTATTTCTATACGGATGTCTCTAACTATTTTTGAATTTTTATCTTAGTCTAATATTTTTTCATTATTGTGCAGATATCTTTTAAGAACTTCAATCCTAAATGGTTAATGGGCTGTATTTAACTGTATTACTCGAAAGATCTGTTTCAGAGTGAACATAATTGAGTTACGACACCTCAATGAAATTCTTACCTTTCCGTTTACTCAGAGATCGGTTACAAAATTTCTGATATCCGCTTACTTCCATGCGGATATTTGTAGACAGTATTACAGCTTCTCATTATTACGCGGATATTTGTTTAATAACTTCATAAGTAAATGAGCATTATTTTTAGGATTCCACAAGGGAACTCATTCCTTTGCAATTCATTACCTTCAAATGCCGCCGTTTATTGATCATCATCATTTTAATGTTATTAAATTTTGAACTAAAATTTTACTAGCCTGAACTTTTCTCATTTTATAATGTGGATATTTTTCCAAAAATTTACAAAATTAATAAATAACAACCATGTTTTAGAATTCCACAAAGCAACTGTGACGGATTCCAGTCAAAAACGATCAATTGCTTAACATATAACATGTCGACTTATTTCCTATAATATTTCCGGCCAATCTTCCTCATATTTTTGTCCAGGTAGTTGTAAATGTTATTAAACTTTTAATTAAGCCTAATATTTTTCAAATATCATGTGGATATTTTTCGAGATCAATAAATAAAAATCAACAAATTTCGAGCAATTTGAGGGTTCCACAAAGCAGCTTTTTCTTTTGTAATGTATTCCAGGTTAAAACGATCTTCGACTATAACATGATTCGTCCAGCATGCAATATTTTTTTCGGGCTAACATTGATAAACGTTTTGAAATTTCTACTTGAAGTTTTATGTGTTTAACGTATTTTCACTTTCACTGCTAAATTTCATATTTTGCAATAACTTCGTACTTAATAAGTAACAGGGCAACATTTCAGAACTTCACAAAGGATCTGTGTCTTTTGTAATTGAATTCCATAAACTGATCGTCCCCTAATCGGTTATATCATATCTGATCTATCTGTTTATTTTCATGCAGTTTTTATTTGTAGACATTACTGAATGTTAACCTAAAGTTAGACTAATGTCTTTTCACTAACATGCGAATATTTTTTAAAAACTTCAGGGTTAATACATAGCACAGCAACATTTCAGGATTCCATAAACGATTCGTTTTCTTTGCAATGAATTCTAGTTAAAAAATGATCACCATATCTATTACAGTATCCGCTTGTCTTCATTACCTTGCCGAAATATTATTTCTAGAAATTATAGATTTTAAAAATTAATAAATTTTCACGAATTGGCTGCTTTTTCTTGTAATGAATTCCATTTAAAAATGAATATCTTCTACTGGGTTATCACATTTCTTGTCTAGTATCGGCTTGTTTCCAGGAGAATATTTCCAATCGTTATTATTTTCATATCAAATGTTTTGCCATAACTTCGCACTTAATTTATAACGTGCTAAATTTTGAGATTCCACAAAGCAACTGCTTCTTTTTAATGAAATCCAATCAAGACCCAATAGAATATAACATAGCTGGTCAAAATTTCGCTAATACCTAAAATTTTATATTTTTCAAGAATTCCAAATAAGGAATTCTTTATAAGGATTCCAGTCAAAAACGTTCATTAACCAATTTATGTATAGCAATTTTTTTTATTCATGAACATTCATTTTCGGATATTTTCAGAAATCTCCCAAAATTTAGTATAAAATTTAAAGTACATTTCTTGAGAAATAAATTGTGGGGCCTCCAGAGAGTTTCTAAGAACATTCTTCAGCTAAATTTCGAATATTTTCATATAACCCCTGAAATGTATCTCAGAAAATTATATGTAAATTAAATCGAACTTAGGTAATTCATAACATTTCATGCCGATCTTCTAGATATTTTTTTGGTCCATCGTAGACACATTTGCACGTAAATATTTTTTGGTTAATATTAATTTTGTTTACAAATGCTATTTGCACGATAATTTATTGCAAGCTTTAGTAATTTTCCTTTTTCTTTTCTATACTTCAAATAAAAACAATCTTTGGGATCAATAATAAAAATTTGATTCATCAAATTTAGTAGGACATCCGCCTATTTTTAAACAGATATTTTTCAACCTTTTACAATTTTCCAATTTCCTAGCAATTGGTTGATCATTTACCACATACATTCGCTTAATTTCAATGGAGTGTTGTATGAATTTCATTAAAATGTTTTTAAATTTAAAAACAAAAACTTAGCATGCTTCTAAAATTATTTAATGTTTGTACAAATTTTTGGAAATTTTGACTTTTCTCTATGATAATTAATAAAAACTGCGTACAATTTTAGCCTTTTTTCTCCTTAAATTTGATTTGATATATTTATATTTTGCACTCTTCTAGTTGTGTCCACGCCCACCCCCTAAGTTCCAATTCCCAAAAGTTGAGGTGTTGTGTTTTTATAATATGTTTTAAGGAGTTTTTTTTTTTCAGGCTTCAACTATCCCTATTTCATTATTATATATATTTATATATATGTATAAACACATTTCACTCACATTTCACTCATGTAATAATTTTCGTTTATTCTCTTTTTTTTAATTTTTTTTTATAATGTTTTTAAACACAATTATATATAATGTAAAGAAAACTATATAAATAAAAAAAAACTTGTGACCGAGAGCTATAGAGAATAAACAAGTAAAAAGCAAATACAAAAATAAATAGTTCGCATCCATAAAATACTTCTTTCCATAATATTTTTTTTTTTTTTTTTTTAGAATTTATAGCAGATTTTACTGTAAACGTTTTTTTCCTGTTAACTTAAATAGAAGTGAGCTGCTCTCTGATCCTTCCATCTGAATGGGAGATTGTAAAGCTTAAGAAGTAACGAGCGTTAACGGAAAAATTATATAAATAAATAATTTTAACTTTTAAGAAAATAAAACTACAAACAAAATTCCAAAATTTCACCCCCCTTTTTGCAGAAATATAGCAAAATGATGTACTATTTATAAAAATCATGTAATTTAAAAATATAAAAAATTACTTTAAGCTTTTCCAGGAAAGAAAGATATCACAATAAAGCGCAAGCTTTCGCGGTTAAACGCGGTAGACACAAAACACATGACAGTGGAGGCGTTAGGGAGCGTTTGAACGAGCGTGTTGGAAACAAAGAAAGATGTTTGCAATTCATTGAAAACAAAAAAGCCATGAAAATAAAGTTTTAAAGCTATTGCAAATGTAGACAAAATTACGAGAAATGATACCCAGGCAAAAAAAAAAAATACATTTTCGTTAGAAATATTAAGCAGTAATTTTTTCCATCGAAAGCTTTGAAACTAAATTGTAATACAACATTGAAGCTTTTTGGAACAATACTTTGAAAATTTCAGATATCTTAACGTTTAGTTTTGTACCTAACAAAAAAAAAAAGGTTTACATCAAAAATACACTTGTGAGTAGTTTACCAAAGCTGCAGTTTCGAAAGTTATAATTTTAATGAACTAAAAAAAATTCACTGAAAATAAAGCTTCTGGGCATTAAGCAAAGTTTTAAGCCTTTGCAAGAAGCAACAGCTTTTAATATTACCTTACTTGAAAAACATCAAACTTTCGATTCAAATGTTAAGTTGTTGTAATTTCGTCGAAAGCTTACAAATCAGGCTGTTTGAAGCTTTTTGGGGAAAAAATTTGATAGCACAACTTTTAGTTTTGTATCGAATACAAGAAAAAGTGCACAGCAAAAATATATTTGTGATAGTTTACTTTACTTCAGGCAGGATTTAAGGAAGACAATTAAAAAAAAGGAATGAAAAAAGCTTTTAAACAAGAAAAAAATCTTTAATGGTTTGCGAAATATAACAGCTTTTCATATCGTACTTAGTAAAAAAAATACATTTTCATTATAAATGTTAAACTGTTGTAAGTTCATTGAAAGCTTTGAAAAGAAGGCATAGAACCGATAACATTAAAGCTATTTGGAAAAATGTTTCAACAGTTTAGACATCACAACCTTTAGTTCTTTATTTCATACGGAAAAAGTACATAACAAAAATATTATAGGAAATAGTTTAACTAAAGCTGTAGTTACGCGAGTTGTCACCTTAATGAATTAGGAACAAACGTGGGAAATAAAGCTTTTAAATAACGCCAGCGCAAAAAAGTTTTTTCACCTTTTCACCTTTGCATATTGGAAAATTGAATAGGCTACAGCTTTTACTATTTTACCAATTAAAAAAATTTTGAATAGTTTATTACTGTCGAAGTTTCATAGGCATTCACTGCAATAATTTGCCAGAAAGTCTTGAAATTGAAGTTTCTGAACTACTTGGAAAGGAGTTAACTTGAAAACGGTCGAAAAATTTTTAAGGAAATGTTGTTTTTATACCGATTTGCATTCCCTGTTTCGACGATCTTAGCTTTTCTAAAAAAAAGTGAAGTTTGGTTTCTAACAATAAATCAAGAAACCTCAAGCCTTTTGAAAAGCTTCAGTCGAAAGTAAAGTTTAGAAACAAAAATCTGTTTGAGACAATAAAGACTTTTAAAACCAAATTTATAGCTTTTACCAAGGGCTTCTTTGAGAGAAATCTCGTCACGCTAACATGGAAAAAACCGTTTTTGATAGCCAAACTAATTTCGTCGCCGTACAGATTTTACCACGGATTCCTGTATAATTTCTATTAAACAGTTCGATCAAAATGTTTGTATCCCATCCGATGTTAGTAATATTTTAAGCAATTTCAATATTCTTTTTTTTTTTGCCACAAAAACTGCAATTTTTCATTGATTTCCAAAGAAAATGTATGTTTTCATAATTATTACGCATTGAAATATTTATTATTTTGAGAATGGAAGAATTTCAAACGTTAAGTACAGAAAATATTATGATTTTCTCTGATAAGTTTTTTAAAAATATTTTTCATATTGAGATAAATCGAAGCGAAGCAAATGAAAATCTCATTTCAACTGTATACTAGGCTTAAAACAGAGACTTAGTGATAGGGGAAAAAGCGTTTTTGTGCCCTTAACTTTCAGTAGAAAATAATATGAAGAAAGCTTTTAACTCAAAGAAACTTTTAATTCGAAAAACTTTCACTATAATAGTGTAATTGCTTTTTTAGTTCTTGAAAAATAAAAATTCTTTGTAAAAATTCCTTAAATTTCTTAAAATTACATTTTGGAAATAAAATTTGTTATTTTTTTTTTTTTTAAGAAAAATTTGTTATTTTTTTTTTTTTTTTTTAAAAAATTTTTTTTTTTTTTTTTTTTGATTTTTTTGAATTAAGATTTGAATCTTTTTTAGCAGTTTTTTAAGAGCTAATAATAATTACAGTGATCTTCAAACATATTCTCGTGACCATAGCTTTTGTTATATAATAAAACGGACTTTTCAATACGAGGAAACTTATCCAAGTATTTCAAAATTAAACTATTAAAAAGTAAGAAATTATCGACATCAATTCTTACGCTTCAGGAATTAAAATTTGGAAATTAATTTGAGCGTAACTTCGTTTGAATAAAAAGATAATTGTTTTCATTAGGTTATTTATTTAAAATTTAAAACTTCAAATTTGGATAAATATCCAAATTCAAAAAATTTAATTATATTTAAAATACGTGTACAACTCAATAATAACGCTTTCCTATCTATGGTCGCAGTTTTTTAAGGATAATACAAAGAGTGTTCTCAACTTTAGAAAACTTTTTGTTCATTCAGTTAGTTTTATTCACTTAGGTTACTCCTAATAATTCTAGATTTTTTCAATACTTGTGTTCTATACAAATTTTTAAAATTTCATAAAATAACATTTCAGAGTAAACTTCAGTATTAACTTTTTGTTAATAAAAAATATGCGTATTTTGTTTTAAATCCATATACATATTTCGTTACTCTAATTTCAAAACCATTCTTTAAGTTCTAATTAGATTTAGAATTTACGAATTCTAAACTTTCTGACGTTTTTATATTTCGCATGTAGCTGAATGCTGTTTTTGATGTTAAGCGAAAAGGTACTCTTTGGGGGTCTCTGTCTTTGATAGAGCTTGGAGTCTCTTCCTGTTTAATCCAATATAGTTAATTTGCAACTTAGGAAAGGTAATACTAAGCAAAAAGGCGTTAATGTGCTGTTCTGTGTCCCCCTGTCCTTGAGAGAGAATAAAATTTGTCCCTGTTTAATTCAAGATATTTAAATTGGAAATCGAAGAAGTTTTCCATTGTCTGTTTTGATTTTCGATGCGCTTTTAAATCGATGATTTTTAAATATTTGTTTTCAGATTTGGATAGTATTTTCGAATCAAAAATTTATTATTTACCAGCTGTAAAAAAATAATTTGAAATTTCCAGCGGAATATAGAAGTAAAGTTTCCAAAATAAGTAATTTTGAATCGATTTAATTTCTAAAAGAGTAGTAAATTTCTTCAAATTCATTCAAAAATAAAAACTATAGAAATTATTTAGAAAAAATTTCCAGAAATTACGAAGAAATTGATTAGGCGTTGCCTGTAAAAGGAAAACATTTCAATTTTCAAAAATGAGTGATTTCAAGTCAATTCAATATCTAGAATCATACGTTCAATGCATTCAATCAAAGCGTATTTTAAATACAAAAAAAAATGGGGTTGATTTTGTTTGAATTTTTAAAAATAAAATAAAGATTATAGAAAATTTCTGATAAAAGTTTTAAGAAAAAATATCAGTTCTTATTAGAAAAAAAACCGAAAAATTATTTTTTCAAAAGCTTTACTTTACTTTCGAAAATTTCCCTTGCGAAAGGAAACTACAGCTGCGTTTTCAATTGGGAAAATCTTGCTTCATGAATGTACCACAAAAGATCATTCTTTCTTTTCTAACAGCCTATAAGGTTTCATTTCTTTGGATAAAAAAAAAACAAATATTGTTCGACAAAAACTAACGCCCCACTGTCTACCTCCAAAAATTCTTCAAAATCTCAATGGAAAAAAAAAAATGGAATCTGTCGACCATCAACCATTCAGGATTATATTAATGTTGTAGTTTACGAGGATGATAAAAAGAAAAACAAAAATTAGATAAATCTGAGCAAAGATGCGGAAAATTGTAATGCATTAAAGCAGAATAAAGTCTTGATATATTAGTAAATGAAAGACATAAATAAAGCAACATTTTTTATGACGATTATTATTATGATTATTATTACTATACTATATTACCATATGATTATATTATATTAATTATAAATGTAATTAAAATTAAATATTTAACAAATAAACAAATAAAACAAAAACAGAAACGAAAAGTGAATTAAAAAAAAAACAGAAATTATGATTTTTTGTAAAACCATGAAAAAAACACCATATTTTATAATATACACACGTAAATATAAATAATAAAATTAAAAAAAAAAAATAATTCCTGTAATGTTTATAATTTTAAGAGTAACTGCGAAAAATAAAACAGTACTAAGAAGAAAGAAAATCTGTCTAAATGGCAAATCAAAACCCATGTAAATTATCAACAATCTTCAACTGAAGTTAAATTATATTTGAAATATTCAAAACTATAAGCGAGGAGTCTTTATGAAAGACTTCAACAAAAATCTGTGTAAAAACAAAGCATCAAGGATTCTTGGCGTACAGCTAAGAGATCCACAAAATTTTCAAATCTTGATAATAATAAGAAAAACAACAAATACAATCTATATATAAAGGTAACCTTATTTTCTTTCTTGTAGTTGCTAAGCAAACAAACCGAAACCCTACCCCCTCCCCCCCCCCCCCCCCAAATTAAAAACTTCCATGCAAAAATAAGAAACACAGGGCAAGAAACTGACAAATCTTGCATTTATCTCCAAACAATCTGAAAATTCTACAAGCGAAAATTAAAAATATTTTTCTTATAATGCGCGTAAAATATCAGCAAAATGATAAATTTAAAACAAAACAAAGGAAACCAACTGTGTAAATTTTCTACTTATTATTATTATTATTATTATTACTATTATTATTATTATTATTATAATTATAATTATTACAATTACATTTATAATTACGTTAATTATTACGATAATTTGTTTGATTTTATTCTAAATATAATTATGTTGTACTTTTTAAAATTTTATTTGTTTATTTTGTTTTTTGCTTTTTTTCTGTTCTTTTGTGTTTTTTTTTGTAAATTAAGTTTAAAGTTTGTGTTAGTGACAGTTCGACCGACGTTCTTCTGAAAGTTTGTAAAGGCTGCAATGCAATCGGCAAAAAATTAGTGCTTTTATAGTTATTTCGATTTATTTTTTGTTCATTAAAAATCTTTTTTTTTTTTTTTTTTTTTTTTTTTTTTTTTTTTTTTTAATAGTCCTTCATTTTAATTACATAAAAATAATGTTATAAAAATACTTTTTTTTGTTTTACCATGTAATGTGCGTGTAATTCGAAAAGGAAAACAACATGATTATACATATTAAAGAAATTTACATACAAACAAATACAAAATACAACAACAACAAAAAACAAAAAAATTGTCCCCCAAAAAAATGTTAAAATGTTTAAATAAAAATACAAATAAAAACTTTAAAACAAACAAAAATAATCCCATGCATGTTTTTTTTATTGGCGGCAGAATATGACCTGACTGACTGAAGTGGGGGGGGATAAAATCTCAAAATTGTAAATACTTGATCACCCTTTGGTACTACGGAGTATGCAAAAAGGTAAGTCAATAAATTTACAAATAATTTTTCCCAGTGTATAAAATCGTCGAATGGTATACTAATTAGGGCTCTCTAGCTGTAACTTACTGGGGTTTAACTACACTTCCCTGCACAATTCGCCCAAGCAGAATTTTTTGGTGTTTTTTGCTTTTGAAGTGTAACGCTATTAGTTTTTTAATACAGGGTGGGCCATAAGGGTGTTGGCGGTTTGAATATTCAATTAAAAAAAAACTACGAAACATAAAAAAAATATATTTGTATTTTTAAAAAGTAGAGGCATGGGAATTTTTAAGACTTACAAATAATGTTGTCCAAATGGCTTCCCTCGGCTGCTTGACTCTCTTGGAACCGAAGTCGCAAATTTTGGAAAACTCGTTGAAAAGTTGTTCTCGGTATTTTGTTACTTTCCTGAATAATGTTCCTCTTCAACCGCTCTAAATTGGTCGGATTATTCTCGTAGACTACCGATTTGAGGTAGCCCCATAGTAAATAATAAAGAGAGATCGGGGATACGTGGAGGCCATTCAATATCCCCCCTTTTCGAAATGAGTTTTCCAGGAAAGACATTTTTCAGCAGCTCTATGAATACCCTAGCCGTATGATATGTGGCCCCATCCTGTTGAAACCACATCCTCGAGGTATTGCCTTAAAGTTCTTGCAAAGCTGGCACCAAAAAGTCTGCTAGCATGTTGCTAGCAAGACTGACTTCTCATACGTGTTGACTGTTGCGGATTTCGCTGAACTGAAACACGAACACGCTCCACAATGTCGGCTGATCTTGCAGAAACTGGGCGACCACGAACCGTAATTGGTACTGTTGAGCCGGTTGTTTCGAACATTCTGATCCATTTTCGTATCACATTGGCGCTTGGAACTTCACTTAAATCGTGTAAACCGTGTTCATGCCGATACAAACGTCGTGCAGTAATCACTGATTTATTGTTTTCGTAATACGCTCGGACACAAAATGCACGCTGCACTCCCGTGTACGGCTCCATGGCAACTAAATTTCCAGGAAGCGGCGCAGCGAACAACATATCCCCCCGCCACCCCGCGCCGCGCGTCGCCGAGAAATTGAAGAATTAAATCGGCAACACCCATATGGCCCACCCTGTATAATCTTCATCAAATTAAATTTTTTTTGTATCAAACTGGTAGTAATGCTTAAAGTTGCTAGTCATCCATCTTTCAATTCTTGAACTCAAATTATGCGCCTTCAATACGAACGAGCAAAATACAGGGTGTGCGTCGGGAAGGCGCACAACTTTGTTTGTTTATAATTTTTCATTAAATGAAAGAGAATGGATCTTATATCGATAAATGCTTTATTTATTGTCGGCAATTATGTATGGAATACAATATCAGATAAATGTACGCCTCTGTTAGCCTCACAAATGCGAGCCCTTTTGAGCACATTTTTCATTACATTCCCACACATTTCACGCGATATTTCATTAATTACATCACGACTATTTTGTTTGAGTTGCTGAGGCGTCTCTGGTTTGTTTGCATAAACCTTGCTTTTCAAATATTCCACAAAAAGAAGTCCGGAGCAGTCAAATCAGGCGACCGTGGAGGCCAATTAACATCACCATTTCTTCAAAGTAACTAGTTGTGGAAAGAGCTCTCGCTGTAATTCCATTGTAATCCTGGCTGTATGCGATATAACACCGTCTTGTTGATGATACATGTTAATCAAGCCCAAAGCATGCAGTTGTAGCGTTAAAAAGTTTTCAATTATATCACGATATCCCTCCCCATTGACAGTTATCGTTACGCTGTTTTCAATTTCAAATAAGTAAAGTCCAATGATTCCTTTTGAACAAATTGCACACCAAACTGTCACTTTTAATGGATGCAAAGGTGGCTGATGAATAATTTGAGGGTTTTCCATTGCCCAGAACCGAATATTCTGTTTACACACATATCCATTGAAATGAAAATGTGTCTCGTCACTCATTATGATTTTTTCATGAAAATCGGGGTTGTCATGGACGAGCTGTAACATCCTATTGGCATATGTACGGCGGCGTACATGGTCTTGTGGAAGAAGCTCTTGTGTTAACTGAATCTTCAATGGAAACAAATGCAAATCCTCGTGCAAAATTGTGGCCAAAGTTGTTCTTTGAAGACCAAGCTGCTAAGCACTGCGTCGAATTGAGGTAGACTGAGTGTTTTGAACACTTTCTTGAGCAGCAGTAATGTTTTGAGCCGATCTCGGCGCTATCAGCTACAGACTCTCATTCTTCGAAATCATTCACTACACGATAAGTAGTGCGTCTTGTTGGCACGTTGTTTCTCCCAAAAATTGCACGTAACTTTCTCATCGTCTTAGTAATCTTAGTAATCTTAGTAATAATTGATTTTGATAAAATGTTTTAACGATTAAAACACTTTGGTTTATTGAATATTTTTCCATAATAAAATTGCCACGTCTCTACTTCACGTCTGCCAAATATGAATTGTTAAGACTAATCCTTACCAAAATGGCGGCAAAACGAAATAGTATGCCTTCCCGACAGACACCCTGTATTTGCATACAATGTTAGAAAGTGGTCTTACTTTATTCATTTTATCAGTCAAATCTAGATTTAAATTATCAATAAGGTGCAAGAAAAAAACTGCTTCATTTCTAGAAATTAAATAGAGACATATTGCTGGCAGTATATGAAGACTCTAGGCGATGCAGATCAAAATTTTGTAAGAAAGCTATCGTCTAAGGACGTCCTCAGGAATTTTGCTCTGCAATGAAATGAAAATTATTGTATTTAAAACGACACTACGTTTTTTCTTTGATGATCAGATAAACTGATTCAGCGCCGTAAAGTTACTCACAATTTTCGACAGTAGTTTGAAAAAAAAAATTATTTTGGTGGAGAGTGGCAACCTTATAAAACATACGTTTTAAGTTTCAAGGTGCCACGTTGTTTAATATTTTTATTTGAGTTATCAAAAGTAGACGATCTCAGTGAATTTGTAAACATGGAAAAAATTGGTCACCGTTATGTAATTAAATATTTCAATTTGAAAGGTTTCATTCCAACTAATATTGAAGTCGAGCTAGATTCTATTCTAGGGGAGTCCGCTCCTGCAAAATATTGTGACTGTGGGATATTGCTTAGCAGAGTTTAAACAAGGACGTACGAGGCCGTCAAAAGCAAACGATCTTAGTAAATTTGTAAACATGAAATAGGTAATTCAATATTTGTTATTTGAAAGGTATCAGTCCAACTGAGCTAGATTTTACTCTGAGGGAGTCTGCTCCTTTGTACGAGCTGCCAAGACGTACACTGTAGTGGTCGACCAATCGAGAATCCACAAAATGGTATTGGATGATCGTCGGTTGAAGGTGCGTGAGGCAGCTGAAATTATAGGCATTTCAACAAATGCTATGCATCGTATATTGATTCAAGATTTGAAGATGAGGAAGCTGTGTGCAAGATGGGTGCCGCGCTTGCTTTCAAGAGAGCAAAAACAGTCTCATGAAGATGCTTCAGTATAGTATATGGCGATGTTTCACCGCAACAAAGCCGATTTTTTACGTCGATTTATAAGCCTAGATGAGATATGGGTCCACCACTTCACACCTGACACAAAGGAACAGCCAAAGCAGTGAATTGGAATGGGAGAATCGTGTCCACAGAAGACGAAGGCGTTACCATCGTCAGGCGAGGTCATGGTGTCTGTTATTGAATATCTCAGAAAGGAACAAACATCAACAGCGGATATTATGCTATTTTATTGCAGCGTTTAGGTAGTGAAATTATGAAAAAGGACGTTATTGGCGAAAGTGGTGTGATGGCCAAAATTAATGAATTAAAGTTCGGTTTGCTTCATCACGCACTTTATTCGTCAGACTTAGCTCCGTTGGACTATTTTCTGTTTTCAAACTTGAAAAAATGGCTCCTTGGTAAAAGATTTGCCAACAAAGAAGAGGTGGGGTATACAGTTGATGGCTATTTCAAGGAGTTTGATAATTCTTACTATAAACAGGATATAGAAACTATTGAATATCACTGGAAAAAAGGAGATTATGTTGAAATGTGAAGAAAATTGTTCCTAATTTTTTTGCGTTTTCTTTGTTAGGTTGCCTGGTTTTGGGACCGCCCTCGTAGTACTGCAATAAGCGTGGAGGAACATTAGTTTGAAATAAAGATAATGAATCCGGACAATCAATAAGTCCAGAAATGATATCATGAAGAAACATTATGCAACCAATATCTGTTCTTGATTCAAGTGATTTCGAGGATAGAAAAAGACATCCACTATAATAAGAAGGGATTGGAGGCGGGATGCGAAAACAATTTAAGGCAAACTATAAATGTATTTTTTTAATTCTTTTTTGGCCTCAAAATAAATGAAACATATTATAATGTTGTTCGGACAAACGTTGTATGTAAATTTTTTTAATGAACGGATCGAAAAACTGTGCTGAATTTCTGTATATGAAATACAATGAAGAATATACTTTGAGAACAATGTAAATTTTGAATAAAATTATACACCTAATAAGTTCATCTTAAATTTGGATGATTATTAAAACCTGCATAAACATTTTCCTTGTGAAAAAATTAAAGCTGACATCACCACCATTCAAACGATGCGGTATACTTGATAAGGACGGAGAAAGTGCAGCACCTACTACAACTGTCATCCGGAAATGTATGAATTCGAATGTGGATTTGTAGCGGATAAGACAATTATGGCAATTTTTTTGCTAAAAACAGATTGCCTTGACAACGTGCACCACTTTATAAATATTGCCTGTAACATTTTCCTGTTCAGAAAGAACAGGAAACAGCCAATTGGTTGAGTTGAACTTGGTTGACATGTGGTTTCATCAGGACGGTGCAACATGCCACACTGCTCGTGAAACAATGGATATGTTGAGGAATGAATTTGGTGATCAGCTTATCTCTCGATTTGGCCCCAAAGATCTTGCGATTTAAGTACTCTTGATTATTTCTTGTGGGGTTATGTCAAGGCGTTAGTCTATGTGGACAAGCCGAACACTATTGAAGCCTTACAGGATAACATAACACGCGTTATTCGTGGAATACAGGCCGAAATGCTCGAAAAAATGACGAAAATTTGATCTTCCGAATGGACATTTTGAGACGGAGCCGCGGACAACATTTACATGAAATTATCTTTAAAAATTAAATGACAAAGACCAATTTATCGATTTCAATAAAAAATTTTAATACATGATGCAAATTTGAGTGTTTTATTCGATTTAAAAAAATACGATTAAAAAATCGCCCGTTATTTGCAAACAAAATTTCATTTATTCTCATTTCATTTTTATTTCTTTTTCTAGTTCACAAATGTGTTATCGAACATATTGTGACTTAAAAATGTACGTGAAACGAGTACATCTTCGGCGTAGTTCTGGTTAATAAAACTCCTTTAGCATCTTTAAATATCGGTTTCCATTGGCACAGTAGCACAATTTGTGCGCCACCCAGTATGATGTTTTTTATGAGGAAAAAATTTCCCAAGACATTGCTTGCTCGTGAAAAAATTGACCGGCACTGCTGGTTTTCTTGTATTGATTTCCAACACTGAAATAGGAACTGCTGATGTTTTTACGTCATAATATGTTCGATAACATGTTCCTAGATTTATTGAATTCCTTCTTTCTTCATTATTATTTCATTTTCAAGTTCACAAATGTGTTATCGAACATATTGCGACTTAAAAATATACATTATTCCGACTTCAGTGTTGGAAATCAACAGAAAAGAGGTTGGCGTTGCCACTCAAGAAAATTTTACTCCCGAAGAAACAAAGTATTGCCTGGCGGAAAGATTTAGTTCCAAACTCTTCTCATATGGGGTTTCATTGTGAAAAGTCAGTATAGTATCAGTCTTAACAAGAGTTTATACCTATAAATGCTGCGGCGCCTATGGAAAGTGATATTTGCAAGATATAAACGTTAAAAGCTCCAGTTCAATTCACAAAATACTGTTTTCTTATTTGACGGTCAAAGAAAAAATAATTTTTGCTCTAATTTATATATACTCGTTTGCATAAAGATGATATAAATAATCAATATTTATTCCAAAACCGGTCGAAAACGATTCAAATTAAAGCCACTTATTTTAATCTATTCTTACTCATTTAGCTTCAAATTATTGATAGCGAAAAATGAATCAGCTTTTGAATAACTAATCGAACATAACTTCTTCGAATATTACACGTTTTTTCGTGGTTTTTATGAATATTAAAGTATAATCTTGTACTTAATAAATATGGCATTAATATTCTGACCAAGACCTGTGATTAAGTTATATGATTAGCTAATACGGCAGGGATCTCCAAAGGGGTATACGATGATACTATAGGTACATAAGATGCCTGAAAATTCCGACGAATTGTCTTATTATTATATATATTTTGCAAGGTGAACAGGGAAAACATTTTGTTCTATCATACTGAGGTTATGTGAAGTAAATCAATATCTTTTTTTAAAATAGAATCATTTAATATAACCGAAACAAATATTGAGATGGGTCAAACTCTATGAGTTAATTGGAATCTTGATTTAAGGCATATTCATTAATTTCATTAAAAATATAAAATACACGATTCAGAATACTGTTTTTTGCATAAGAAGTAAAGTGCGGAGGTATAACAAAAATATGTGTTCGTCGGAGAAGAACCTAGGAGGAACATAAAATGGAATCTGTGCAAAAAGATTAGAATAGTCGATGTAACCACCGATTATAATAAAAACGAATAGCGCTGTCTGGAAGTTATGACGATATTTGGGAATAACATAATTGACTTGCCAAATAAATGTCAGCGAAATCGAATAAAACACCTAGATCCAGTTTCGAACAAACTGCATAACTGCATAAATCGGATTTCTGCAACGCGAAAAAGAAACGTGAATACACTTATCCGTGTTCAATGAAAGCTTATTTAAAAGGCACCTAATTTTTAAGACTGTCTATGTCTTTTTGAAGATATAAGACATCATTAACTGTAGAAACTATAATACGAGGTGAGTTCAAAAAATAGGTGAATTTTCATTTTTTCCAAAAAATATTTATTTATTCATCAATTTCTATTTTATCTCCTTAAAAGTAGTCATACTTAGATATAATACACTTGTGCTAGCCTTTTTTCCAATTCTCGAAGCAGTTCAGATATGCACTTTTTGGTATGTCCTTGAGCTCTCGGTTTTTATCTCCTCAATCGTTGCAAAACGCTATCCTTTCATGGGTTTCTTCAATCTTGGGAACAGCAAAAAGTCACAGGGGGCCAAATCTGGTGAATACGATGGTTGAGGTATGATAACGGTGTTGTTTTTAGCCGAATAATCTCTCACAAGCAGAGATGAGTGATCAGGTGCAATATCATGATGCGAAAGCCATTCATTTTTTTCACAATTCCGGCCATTTTCGCCAACGGCGCATAACTTCAAGGTAATACTCCTTATTTACCGTACGACTTTGTGGTAAGAACTCATGATGCACTATGCCATGGTAATCGAAAAAAACAGTGAGCAAAAGCTTGACATTTGATCGAACTTGACGTGCCATATACTCGTACCCATGATTCGTCACCAGTTATGATCCTTTTAAGCAAATCTGGATGATCGTTGACGTGATTCAATAATATCAATGAGTGATGGTCATGCCACGTTTTGTTTTTGGTCAATATTCAGAAATTTTGGAACGAACTTCGCTGTCTCACCCTTCATGACCAAAATTTCTGAAAAGATTGCATGGCATGAGCCAACCGATATGACGACATCATCCGGAAATTCTCTAATTGTGATTCGACGATTCTCCATAACAATTTTCTTCACTTACTCAACATTTTCATCGGTAGTTGATGTGCTGGGGCGTCCAGAGCGAGCGTCTTCATTCACACCTGTGAAAATCTTGTACCACTGTAGACATTTTTTTGACTCTCCCCGTATGCCACTGTCAACTGTTTTTGAGCACTTAATTCCATTTTTTACACAAAATGTGATGCAACTTCTTTGATCCATTTTTTCCGATGGCAGAAAGTCGTCGAATATGCAAAACACTGGTCTTATTTATGCCTCTCACAAACAAACTAAACATGCTATATGGATAAAACCGTCAAAATATCTTCAAGACGAGTGTACCAACATAAAAAAGAAAGAAAATAATAATAATCGAAAGTCGAATGTACGTAGCTCGCGAAATTTGAAAATCGCCTTATTTTCTGAATACACTTCGTACCTTTAGATCATTCGCATAAAGAAAAATTTTGACTTATAAAAACAAACTGATATGTCATTAATAAATAGTGTGAATACGAATAGCCCAAGGATACTTCCTTGTAGCCCACCCGAATACATGAAATATATGAAAAGGATTCAAATCCTTCAATAACAACTTTGCACTGCCTTTTGGTTAAATGTGATTTATCCACTTTAAAAATGTTAAGTTGAATCCCATCGACTTTAATTTAGAATACAGTATATGATGCGATGTCTAATCAAAAGCCTTAGAAAAATCTGTGAACACAGTCTCATTTTGACTACCGTGTTCCAAAGATGAAATGCAGTATTCACTAAAAGAACATAAATTTGTGATAGTAGATCTACCAGGAAAAAATCCATGTTGATGCGGAGAAATTATCGACTTTGATAAAAAAATTAATTTTTTATAAATAACATGCTCAAAAACGATTTAACGATCAAAGTATGTTGCCTTTGCCTCGCAGATGAGTGTAAAGAGTCTTTTTCATTTGCATCGAATCTATTTTGGATGTGTATAAAACTTATATATCAATTAGAAACAAATTTTCCTTTACCAAAAACGTAATTTTTGTAATTATAAGAATAATCAACGAATGTGAGCACATTCTATCAAAAAAAAAAAAAAAAAAAAAAAAGATACCTGCTCAACTACCTCTAAATCGACACGGAGTTTCAGCGCGATCTATCATTTAGCTTGTTTACAGTCCTCGATTTTGTTAGTTCATCTCAAGCACGTTTTGCGATTCTTGCAATGAATATATATATGGAATCACCCACTCACTATGCCCCAAATTTTGAAGCATTAAATTGTTATTAAGATCTAAGTTATAAATAGATCTAGATTTATAGTCATCTTAAAACCAATCTAGACTTACGGATTTCAGTTGTGGGGATCTTCTAATAACAGCAATATTGACATTTTGCAGCGCTACGATGCAAAAACTGTACGCTTAATAACAAATGCTTCTTGATATCTGATAAATTAAGCTATAAATACTGATATAAAGATGTTAACGTCTCAAAAGGTTATTACTGGATTCAGTCAAAGATATTTAAATGGACTTAGCAATCACAACAATCAATAGACTGGAAAGTTTCCATATTGTAGACGTATCGTTCTGGCAATATATTCTAATGTAAAGGGTTTCAAAACTGCCTGTCAGACAAAGCTGTCAGATGTTTAATATCTGTCATACTTGCCATCTGAAGTGTCATTTATTTAGTGAAAGGAAAAGTTTAATAACCGAAGAACGAATAAAAATAGTTAAAACTTATTAGAAAAATGATGATTCCAAGTGAGGCACTTTTCGTGCATTACGGGGTGATTATGGTCGTCATAATCGACCTTCTATGCAAGGAATTGGCAAGATTATAAAGAAATTTGTAGAGACTGGAAGCGTTACAGATGTGGTCAGGCTTGTGCATTATCGCAATGTAGAAAAATATCGCTTCTGTTAGTGAAAGTGTGGTGGATAATCCGAATTGCAATTCAGAGCACTACGACCGTATGATAAGCGACTTTTTTTTTGGCCTGCAATTGAAAATTATGAACACCTTATAGTCCGGACCTGACACTAAGTGATTGTCTATAGCAAATGATGTTGCTGCTGAAAAATTGGCCTCGAAGGAAACTTGTGAAGTCGACTGTCCCAGTGTTTTGTCAATAGAAACGAGAACTTTTTGAGAATAACATAATAGAATTACCTTCATACAAAAGGCTAAGGCTATTTGACCTAAATCGGATCGTTCTATGTATGCTTAATAAAATCTTTAATAAATAATAGACCTTGCTTACGTGGATAATCCCCAAACGTTGGAGCATTTAGAACCAACATTCGTCAATTTATCACAGAGATACCGCCCGAAATGTGCGAAAAAGTGATCCTCAAAAGGATTTACCGCTGTAACCAATCCAAAGGCAGTCATTTAAATGATATTGTATTTCTTACATAAAGGTAAGGTTTAAGTTTTGTAATGAAATAAAAGTTTAATTGAAATCATGTGTTTACGTGTGTTTTAATTAGCTTTACTTTTGGAAACGAAAAGTGGATAAGCCGCTACATTTGTAATCTTGAAAATTAAACAATAATAAAGAAAGATGTAACTTAACAAAAAGCAGCAGCTGTTTCGATGTCAGTGTTGGAAAGTAATAAAAATAAAGAATTGCCAGGCATTTTTTTTACAAGTATACATTGTTTAATGGAATTTTTTCCTTGCGAAAAGAACATAATATGTAGTTTAAAGGCAAAAATGCAAACCAGGCGGTTGAAAATGTGTCCTGATGTGCTATAACACCCAATCAGGCACAATTGTGATTTTACTGATTCCGCTCGTGTAATTTTGATGTCAAAGATTCATAACGCTCTGACAGGTCAATTGTTGAAAACATCGACATATTAATGGAATACGTTGATCGACCAAATATCAACTTCCTTTTGAAACACGTATTATAAGATGGTGCTATCATTACAAGAAATTTCACGAATTGTACAACAGTTATCATATCTGCCTGTTAGACAGACTTAGCTCAATTGTCCCGAAAACTCATAAAAGTCATAGAGCACATTTGGTCAAAACGTTTTCGCTTCCTTCTGGTTTTTTTTTTTAATTTTTTGCTGTATCATATGATATAACCTATACTTTCATTCGTTTAGGTAAAGATATGAATAGAGAATGCAATTATTCACTGCGCCAACTTACTATTTGCGATAATCCCATTAAGGTATTTACAATACAAAAAAAAACGAACATTTAAAAATAATAAACACAAAGTTTCCGCCATAATTATGTGTTTTTAGCTTTCAAAAATGTATATCGCTCTGCTAGCCCTACAAGAGATTCATTTTTAAACAATGTATTTTCTTTTTTTTTCCTAAATTGTTAACCGTTTTCAGGTAAAGTAAAAAGTAATTGCTTTTAATACAACAGAATTGAATGTAAAAATGCAATAAATTACCAAAAAGGAATACAATTAAATGGTGTTGGTGTTGTTGTTGTTGCTGCTGATGTTGCTGCCGCTGTTGCTTTTATGTGACTTGGTTGGCTTGTCCAGAAGATATTCCACCAACAATAAACTCCATCCCAAAAGTAACTTCCTCCTTTCTAAAAACTTCGCCGAAATACACAATTTTATAAAATATTATTTATAAAGATATTGCTAATGTTTATTGCTATTGTTGTTGCTGCAGTAGATGGTGTTTTTTGTTTCTTTTTTATTTATTTTTTTTTTTTTTTGGTTAATAAGAAAACAACTTATTATGACACAAAATTGGCGTCTCTTCTTGTTCCAGTACCAGCCGGCGGTGGCAGTAATCTCAGCAAATAGCCGGAGTGCATCTTCCAGCCTCTTCTCCTCATCACTGGACATCCTCGTAGCAATTCGCTACGTTAACAACAACAACAACAACAGCAACAAGTGGAGTAACACCGAAACATTTTGTTTGTAAGATGTGAAAATTGTTACCAAAAAAGTTGTTCACCATCGTGTATTTTCATCCAGTTGGACAATTGGACGGACACCATCTCATGGCTGTTGAATGTTGTCTGGTTGTTCGGAAGAGGTTGCTCGCGGTGACGATGATGGTGATGGTGGTGATGGTGGCTACTTACTTTTCATTCCAAGTTGCACACACTTTAGTTTTTTTCCCCCCCTTTCTTGCTCGCTGCTGCTACTGCAGTTGTCGTAAAAGATGATATCCCCATAATTATCTGCTGGTGCAGTAAATGACGGCTTTCGAAAGGAAGATGACACAAAAAGTTAATCTACTACACGCCAAATTATAACCAGGGATGGCAAATCACGATATACGATCACCAGATCTTGTGAAGAAATTCTACAAAACAAGAACATAAATAAGCCCGAAATGGGATAGGAACTATAGGATTATCTATTTATCATTTTCAATTAAAGTTAAATAAAGCACACCCAAAGCCATGATTTCGATGAAACTTTCATTTTATTATAATGCTGGGACTTTGCCATAATGTACGGAATACAATGTCTTTTAAATGGCCGCCTCTGGATTGGTAGCAGCAGTTGATCCTTTTGAGATAGTTTTTGGAAAAATACAACCCAGTGACATTATCAAACAGTAACTTTCTACGGATGTAATGGCTTTTCCACAATCACATCTGGATTCGACGAATCCCATAAGCGACAATTTCGCTTGTTGACGTAACCACCGAGTGAGTAATGAGTTTCATCGGTAAAGAAAATTATGATCGATTAAGAGCCCACGTTCGAATCATCTCTTTTGTGGCAAGTTTTAACTATTTGTATGCATTCTTCGGTTGTTAAACGATCCAAAGCTTTTACTAAATAAATAACACTTAAAATGACAGGTATTTTAGCAGCTGACTGCTTTGCAGGCCATCACTTCTGCAGTAAGTTTCAACTATTTCTAAGCGTTCTTCGGTTATTAAATGATCCATCTTCGTAAATGACAAACATTTCACTAAATACATAACTCTGCAGATGACAGGTATTTTAGCAGCTGACTGCCTTGCCAGACCATCACTTCTGTAGTAAGTTTCATCTATTATTAAGCGTTCTTCGGTTATTAAATGGTCCATACTCGTAAATGGCAAACGTTTTACTAAATAAATAACACTTCAGATGACAGGTATTTAATAGCCTTGTCAGACCGGACGATATGTCTTTTAACACCGGCGTTTTTGAAACCACTAAATAAATATACCCTATAAACACACCTTTTCCGAGAAGTTGCACCCGTCCAATAGGCATATGTCCTTAACAAATCTAAAACTCACACCACCGCCATCCATGAGATGGACCAACATGTTATGTTGTACTTGATGCAATAAGTGGGACATATGTCACAAATTTCATGCAGAAATGCATGAATTCGGATATGAATTTGTAGTGGACAAGGGGCTGAGAGGTCTACAAAAGGACCTTGGCTCCTGACTTAAACCAGTAAGTGATCGAAGGGCCATAAACCGTCTCAGTGCGGACTAATCTTCTATCATGCTGATTTGTTCGCACATCCCGAAAAAAGACAAAAATTTGCGATAGCAAATATAAATTTTATGACCTCCAAGAAGGAATGTGTGGCTACAAATTCAACACAAAGGGTGACACACGAATCGTGCTACAAACACAATGTCAATGCCAATGGGGACCTTTATTTAAAGATTTGAAGGAGTTTTTTTACTCAAAACTGCGCTGAAGACGTATTCGTTTCAACAGCATTTGGTTCCAGTAAGATGGAGCAACTGCACATATAGCCAAACCGGTTATGGCAGTTTCGAGCTCCAACGAAAATTCCCAAAACAAATTAATATCCAGAAACTCCACCATCCGCTGGCCGCCAAGGTCACCTGACCTGGCTGCACCAGACTTTTTTTATGGAGGAATGTCGAGCAAGAGGTGTACAAAACAATAATTGAGGTGATCCCGACTTCAACCCTTCACATCGCAATAAATTATTTTCTGTTCAGGTATCGCATATGCGTGAATGAATAAATGAAGTAAAGGGGTAGCCGCGTTAACAACTTCACACTGTTGTGGTAACCAAATGGCTAACGTCAGCGCTCTCATTCTTTAACAAGCGTTAGTTTGTTGTTACTATAATTGAGGCGATTCCGACTTCAACACTTCACGTCGCAATGAATTATTTTCTGATTATTTATTTATTACTTCGGATCAATGAAGTAAAGGGGTAGCCATGTTAACGACTTCACGCTTTTGTGGCAACTAAGCGGCTAATGTCAGCGCTCTCATTTCTTAACAGCGTTAGTCTGTTATGTTGTTTACAGGCCTGCAGGAATATGCCGTTTTAAGTCGTAATTTAAAAAAGTCTCCACAGTGCAATGCAAACACAACAGTGTTATTGTTTTTTATTTGCCAGGAAAATCACAAACAGCCATAGTTAATGAGCTATGACATTTACGTGTAAACGAAATGTTTTGCGTATCGGACCATTACGTATCACAATGATACTGGTAGCATCAAAAAACGTCTTGGAGGTGGTCACCAAATGACATCAACTTCGCCAGAAATGATTCGAAAGGTGATGGCCATGGACACGACGTAATCCACGACAAAGCGCAATTCAATTGGCAACAAATTTCTATGTGTCTGCTCGTAGCATGTGGTGCATATTAGAAAAATTAACTACGATTAAAGCTCTCCAAAATACAAAAAGGCCACGATTTAGCATCCGTGCAAAAGGCACTTCGTCTAAGAAGAGCAAAAGTGTTAAAATACTCGCATTTTAGGTGGAGAGTTTGAAAATGTGTTTCTTTCTGATGCAACAATTTGTACGGTTTAGCAATATGCAAACGAACAAGATGATCGTGTGTCGTTAGACTACAAGTCAAAAGACAATTTATACCAGCGAATTGCTCTGCGAAAGCAAGCGCCTACTTCAGACCGGGCTATTTGTTTTTAATATAATCGGTAGTCACATCGACTGTTCTAATCTAATCATCCACAGGACGATCACCATTCATTCTTGCTGAACAAAGCGCGAAGGTAAATCAGTAAATCTGCCTTGAAAAGATTTTAAATGATGCCTGGTTACTTTGGGTACGTAGGCAATTCGGTGGAAACTAATGGACGTTGGAACAGAACTCGGCATCATCTCATAAAGCCCGTGAAACCCAATATTTTATACAAAAAAAAGTTCTTTGCTTATTTTTTTCACAACAATGGCCATCCTATTCCCCGGATTTAAACCCAACGATTTTTTCACATGGTCTATTCTGGGGCCAAAATATCGACTAAAATATATAAGACGATCAATGCCATAAAGATTGCTCTTTGACGGGAATGGGCCGAAAAATCATTAGGCGATATTCGAGCAGTGTGTGAAGCCTTCCTGGTTGGACTCGATGTTGTTATCTACGCTATAGGTGGCAACATCAAACAACAATATATTTTTCTTAACATTTGAAATGTTTTTACAATGTGAAAAGCAAAATTGGCAAAACTACAACATTTTTAATTGGCAAAAGATGGGCTCAAAAACTAGCCGACCTGACATATAACTGGTGCCAGTGTTGTGAACAAAATTTGTTTGGTTAAATGTGGCAACCTTATAAAACAAGTGTTTTAAGTTTCAAGGCACCACGTTGTTTACCTATAGTATGTATCAAAAAACGTAAACGATCTCAATGAAATTGTAAATATGGAAAAAATTAGTCACTTTTATGTAATTCAATATTTCCATTTGAAAGGTCTTAGTCCAGCCAATATTAAAGCCGAACTAGATTCTACTCTGGGGGAGTCTGCTTCTTCATTTACTACTGTAAAATATTGAGTAGCAGAGTTTAAACGAGACCGTACGAGCTGCTAAAGTTGACTAATTGAGGTATCAACGCCGGATGCGGTAAAGAAAATCCACAAAATGGTATTGTGAGTGTGTGAACTAACTGAAATAATAGGTATTTCAAAATGTGTTATACATCGTAGATTGATCAAAGATTTGAAGATGAAAAAGCTGAGCGCAAGTTGGGTGCCGCGCTTGCTTTCAATAGATGTTTCAGTAGACTGTTTGGCGATGCAGTTGTTTCGGTAGAGTGTTTGGCGATGATCGACGATTTTTGTGTCGATCAATAAATATGTCGATTTATAACCTAAGACAAAGGAACAGTCAAAGCAGTGGACTGGAATGGGAGAATCGATTCTGATTACCGACGGCGACGGCCATCAACGGCGAATATTATGCTAATTTAGTGCAACGTTTTTAGGTGATTAAATTATGGAAAAAAGACCGCATTTGGCGAAAAATAAAATGTTGTTTCATCAAGACAATGCTCCAGTTCAGGCATCCACTATTGCGATGCCCAAAGTTAATTAATTAAATTTCCAATTGCTTATTCGCCAGACTTAACTCCCTCAGACTATTTTTTGTTTCCAAACTTGAAGTAGGGGCTCGGTGGTAAAATGTTTGTCCAATAATGACGAGGTGGAGTCTGAGGTTGATGGCTATTTTAAGGTGCTATTGAATATGACTGGAAAAAGTGTATCGAGCTAAAAGGAGATTACGAGTATATTGAAAAATAAAGAAAATGATTCCCAACTTTTTGTGGGACTGCCCTCGTAACACTTCGAAAGATCAAATTTTAATATTATCTTAATATTCAAACATTTCCAGCAATTTAAAAATGTTATATCCCTGCCCCCCAGGAGCCTTGGCATGGTCACCTCAGCCTGTTGATGCGACTATCAACTGTTGATTTTAGTTTTCCGTTGCATCCATTACAATTTCGATTTTTTTGTGTGCCGACTGTTGTTTTATTTTTCGCTGCTGGTAAATAATAAATTACAGATTCCCAGAAATTATTAATACACACATAAGTACACAGCCTCTAAACTGGTTTGATTTGTTATAAAATCAATTTATATAAACAACAGCTTCTTCTAAAACTCGGCCTTAGGGGAAAAATTCACTTTCGAAGCTATGAATGACATGACATAGTAGTTTCTGGATTGTGAAATGACACAACGTTTAATAAGTTGTGACCATACTTAAAAGCTCGATAAAGTATCGACATTTCGATTGGAAGCGGTTTGATAAATGAGGACATTTACATGAAATATTGTGCGAGAGTGAACTGCATTAAAGTCGCTGGTGCGAAAGGAAGATAAGCAAGGGGCTATGGGTTCACTACGCAGTTAAAAGAGGCGCATTATTTAGAAGATTATTATAATAAATTATATACATTTTCAAAATTTTAAATGTTCTAATATTGAAGTGTACGAATACAAAAACATTTAGAACTTCAAGTATTCACATACCGGGTTATCCATTCAGTGGTTTCAAAATCGGCAGTCGGACAAAGCTGCCAGCTGTTAAACACCTCCCATGTGAAGTGTTATTTATTTAGTGAAAGGTTTGCTATTTATGAATGTGCATCGTTTGACAATCGAAGAAGGCGCACAAATAGTTAAAACTTATTACAAAAGTGCTGATTCAAACGTGACCACTGTACATGCATTACGGGGCAGTTATGGTCATTATAATTGACCTGCTATGCAAGGAATTGGCAAGAAATTTGAAGAGAGTGGAAGCGTTGGAGATGTGGTCCGGCCTGTGCATCATCGCAATTTACGCACTGCCGAAAATATCGCTTTTGTTAGTAAGTTAGTTTGGCGTATATTCCGAATATGTCGATTCCACGGCGTTCTTAGCAATTGGGCCTATTTTATGGTTCATTACGGCGTATTTTACATTTGGATTGACACCTTCAGCCATCATAGAGTCCAACTCACGCAATAATTAAAGCCAACTGACCATTCACAACGCCATAGATATGCTGATTTCGTACTACAGCAACAGGCTTTCAATGTTGATTTTTTGAACAATATTTTTTTCTGCGATGAAGCTCATCTCTCACTCGGTGGTTACGTCTACAAGCAAACTTGTCACATATGAGGATCGAAGAACCCGGTAGTGATTGTGGAAAAGCCATAGCATCCGGACAAAAGTGACTGTTTAATAAGCATCATGATCTGGAGGTATCAATGGGCCGTTACTATCAATTCAGAGCGCTATGGCCGTATGATAACCGACTTTTTTTGGCCTGCAATTGAAGATTATAAAGTGGACGACATGTGGTTTCAACATGATAGTGCCACGAGCCATACCACACGGCGAATTTTGGCTAGTTTTTGGCACGTTCTAGCGATGTTAATTGATCACCAAGATAGTGCGATTTGACACCGTTAGACTTTTTTTGTGAGGCTACGTCAGAGACCATGTTTACGTGGATAATCTCCAAACGTTGAAGCATTTGAAAACCAATATTCGTCAAGTTATCGCCGAGATACTACCCGAAATGTGGGAAAAAGTGGCCGAAAACTACCCCAAAAGGATTCACCGCTGCAACCAATTCAGAGGCGGCCATTTAAATGACATAACAGCAAGGTTCAATCATTATAATGAATGTTTCATTTAACGTTACTTTTGAAACCGAAAAATTGATGACCTATTATTTGTATGTTGAAATACTTAGATTTTGAAATATTTAAATACTTAAATATGCAAATGTTCAAATGTTAAGTAAAGCCTATGCAGCTTAAGGAGTGTAAAGATTTTAAATCATGGGTCTTGACCGATTATACAGCATCTTTCACTTTTTTCAATGAAAGAAGAAAAGTTCTAGCCCCAAATTCATGTGTTAATTGACTCCGAGTTGCATTTTTGAACTCAAAACGTATATATAGTCATTTGCAATCCATTTCATTCATAATTTTCGTATACCAGTCAATTTCATATATCAAATGTGGATAATTTTCAGTTGCAACGAATAACAAATTGTTACCTAATGTGCAACCTATAGCGAAAAAGTTTCAATCTTTTTGTACCTCCAGCTGGAGGGATGCAAAATGTAACACCCAGAAGTTAGACTCTAAAGTAGCAAACATCTTTCAACCAAATACTTTTCATGAGTTCTCAAATCGATTGAGCGGTGGCCGTTTCTACCTCGAGTTTCTTAAAACCCATACAGTGTACTTTTCCACATTGTAGCTGGAGATTATAAATGGGCTATATTGGTCTATACCCTCAGGAATCTCCCATACAAATTGACCGATTTTTCTAAATCCAATGTTTACAACGCAAGTCCTCATTCATAACCTGCAGAATCCAAAATTTTTCTTCACTGTGTTGTTTCATAATCCTCGGTAAAATTTGTAAAAATCGACCTTTTAACCCTTTTCGGAACCTCCCATGCAAATGACCGATTTAACACATATATTATCGGCTTCATATCTTTCCATCTTCTTCTTCTTAGGTAGCAACTGGAATAGACATCCTCATCTATTATACGCCGCCCGTAGAAAATAACTCTAAGCGCTTTGATCTTTTGCGCTTCTTCTCCAATTCGTCACACCAAGCTTCGATAGTATTTCAAAAGCGTGGTCCTTCCAACGGAGTTTTGGTTGCCCTCTTCTGCGCTGTCCACCGAATTCGTTGTCGAAAACTTTCCGTGCCGGAGCATTTGGGTCCATCCACACAACATGACCCAGCCAACGCAATCGCTGTACATTAATGCGTTTGACCACTTCGATGTCAGCATATAGCTCATACAGCTCATTGTTCATGCGACGCTGATACTCTCCGTTAACGATGATGGGTCCATATATTTTCTGGAGTATTTTCCTCTCGAAATTGCCAGTATTAATTCATCTGCTTGCGCCATTGTTTGTGAAGAGAGGGCTTTACCATTGAATCGCTTGCTTAGCTCATAGTAACATCTGTTAGCAAGCAATACGAGTACTCTCCTCTTTACCTCCATAGTGGCATCATTCGTTTTGTTTACAGCGGAACCAAGGTAGATGAATTCTTTCACCACTTCACAATTATAGCTGCCAACGTTCACACAGCGTTCCAAACGAGTAGATTCTTTGTTCGTTAAAACCAATAACTTTGTTTTGTCTTCGTTTACCACCCATTTTCGCTGCTTCCTTCTCGATAGTTGAAAAGGCTGCAGGAACATCTGGCAGTTTTCCGCCAATTATGTCTATATCATCTGCATATGCGACTAACATATGGCTTAATTAAAGATGGCACCAGTCGTGTTAACTGCAGCTTTCCTCATAATCATCTCCAACAGTATATTGAAGAGGTCGCACGATAGACTGTCGCCTAAATCCTCATTTGGTGTAAAAAGTCTCGCCTAGATCTCTGCCTATCTTTACTGAAGACTTCAGTCAGCGTCATCCTACAAAGACGTATAAGCTTCGTAGGAATTCCAAGTTCGAACATGGCCTCATACAGTTTTTGCCGTATCGGGCTATCGAAGGCAGCTTTATAAAAGATGGTACGTGCCGATCTGTTTTTCTGGGGTTGTCTCCAGAATTTGTCATAGTGTGAATATCTGGTCAGTTGTTGATTTACCAGGTCTAAAGCCATACTGATAAGATCCAATCAGGTCAACTAGAATCGGCTTTAGTCTTTCACATATCACACTCGACAGGACCTTACAAGCGACTTGGATCGCCTTTTTTTTAACACAGTACATTCAAATTCCAATCAACAGGCATGTTTTCCTGTATGTATTTAGGAGCTGAAGCAGGCAGTTTCAAACAACTCTTCAGCAGGTCATCAGTGTCTGTAGCCTTGTTTTTCTTAAGCCGCTATACTGCTCTTCTGATATCTGTTTGGCTCGGAGCTGAGCAATTTATGCCATCGTCGATAATTATTGTGATTTCCTCACTCATGCTACCATCTGACAGCTTATAAAAATGCTCTCTCCATAGTTGTAACACATTCTGCGTATCTGTGACCACATTTCCTTCGCTGTCCTTATAGGGAGGGAGCTTTGTTCCATGCCTTGTACTTCTTATATTTTGGTAGAATTTTCGGGCTTCATCTTCCTTTCGGTTGCACTAAATTTGGTCAAATTTGGGGCTTTGGCAAGCGCTTGCCAAAGTTATGTCTGACAATGGAAACGGAACACATGCAATACCCATCTGGTACCTTTCATAAAAATTGACCGATCTTTCCTAAATCATTCAATCCTGTGTAGTTTCTAATTACTCGGCTGTAGTAGCCTATACTTCTATCTATTACAATGTTATAAAATTCTCTACAATTCTATGAGAGGAAAATCGATCAAGTAATCACTCCGCTTCTGGTACTTCTCATACGAGTTACTGATTTAGCCCATGCATTCTTAACTCCATATCTTCTGCATATCGGTTCTATCAAATACAATCAAATTACCCATATATTATACGTTTGATAATTTAAGTCCTAAGGACGACGTCCTATGCAGACGATTTTTTTCAAATTTTACCATTACACTTGACAAAAATATAACCAATATGTGTCGGAGGTATCCGAAATGATGTGGTGATGCCCTCCAATTTACTTCTCAGAATTTATTTTATCACAAGTATGATGTGATGTGCACGTGATCCTCCGTTTCGCGATGGTTAGTACACGCGACTATTGTCCGCAAGATCTCGGGTTCATCCCCTCATACGGCCACCATTCATTATTTGAGCGGCGATTACCTCTGTATGACTGACGAATATTTCGAGTAGTCGAGTAATCTACAAGCCTGGTTAATGCTTCTCAAACTGTGATGTTCGGAATTGTCGTTAAATTGTAGGTCCCCTTGAGTGAGTCTAAAAATAGAATGCGTTTAAGTTTACTGAATATGGGAAGGTCTCCCATATCTCATTCAAGGGATGTAAGGGAATTTGTTACGATGTATGCCAAATTTTACTGAAACCAATAAAAGTGAGAGATATGAAGGTATGAATAAATTGTTTATTTGTGTGGGAGGCCCCAAAAGGCAGATGATAAGTTGGCCGAATATTTTCAATTTTTATATCGAATTTTCAGCCAATTCAATAGACAAAATTCTTGGCTACAGCAGCAAGCTAATTAAAAATTACCAGGAAAAGATTGAATTTGGGAAAATACGATAATTTGTGTGTGGGAGATGCCAGACCCTATTTCAGCAAAGGCATGCACCGGGTTATCCATTCTTCGGTTTTACAAGTAAAGCTGAATAAAACACACATAAAGTAATGATTTCGATGGAAGTTTTATTTCACCATTATGTACGGAATACAATGTCATTTAAATGACCTCCCTTGGGATACTTTTGAGGTAGTTTTTAACTACTTTTTCGCACATTTCAGGCGGTATCTCAGCGGTAACTTGACGAATGTCGGGTTTCAAATGCTCCAACATTTGGAGAGTATCCGCGTGCAAACACAGTCTCTGATGTAGCCCTACAAAAAAGTTTAATGGAGCAAAATCGCATGCTCTTGGTGGTCAAGTAACGTTGCCGAAACGTGAAATTACACTTCCTTGAAACTTTTCATGCAATAAAGCTACAATCGGTCGTATTGTGTAGCTCGTGGCACTGTCTTGTTAAAACTATATATCGTTTAGTTCGTAATCTTTAATTGCAGGGCAAGAAAATTCGGTTATCATACGGTCATAGCGCTCTGAATTATTATTCGGATTATCCGCCACACTTTCACTAACAGAAGCAATATTTTCGGTAGTGCGTATCGTACATCGCAATGTTGTATAGGTCAGACCACATCTGTAAAGCTTCCAGTCTCTTCAAATTTCTTTAATCTTGCAAGTTCCTTGCAGGTCGATTATGACGACCATAATCACCCCGTAAGTCACGGAAAGTCCCACGTTTGAATCACCACTGTTATAGTAAGTTTTAACTAATTTTACGCGTCTTCTGGTTGTTAAACGATCTATCTTCGTATGTGGCAAACCTTTCACTAAATAAATAACACTTCAAATGCCAGATATTTAATAGTTGACAGCCTTGCCAGATCGGCGGTTTTGAGTTTACTACATGGATCAAGTTGTAAGTGGAAGTAGAAGTAAAAATAAACAACTTTAAAATTAGAATTATCAAACATATTATGACGTTGTTTCGATTTCGGTGTAAGAAACCAGTACAAGAATATCCAGTAATCCTGATAATTTTTTTCACGAGAGCTGCAAAATATGGCGTCTTTTCTTTTTGCTGGGGTCTATCCATGGCATTCGCTCAAACAATACTGAGTCAAGAAATCACTAAACTGTCTGAATAGCTGATTTTGCAGTATGAAATATTATCTTTCTAAAGCCATCTAGCGTAACCAGATCACATTTATACAACGGGAAATTGATAAACCCTTCTATTGTGAAAATAGTGAATTTATGTTTACTATAACTTGTATTTCTCCCTCCCATTAGACACGGCATGTGTATAGAGAATGATGTAATAGAGTTTGCTGATATAACCATGGTGAATTTCTACATTAAAATTTCTACATTATATTCCCATGAATTATTTCTTCACAATTTCCCGATATAGGATCTACATCGATTTCAATCCCAGGCAAAGCTTCAATTATTCCGTTTTTGATTTAATCCTATTTTGACGCACAAAACGCCTTGAAGTCGTTAGCGGTTAGGCCGTGAACTTTAATTTTTCTTTTCGTTCAAAGCTCACCCAAAGCATTTCAAACTGTAAGAGGGCTTTCGTGCCTCAATAGCAAAGACCACAACCATTATAGGAATGAACGTCAAACTGCAAATATATTTCGTTATGGTCGCCAAATAAAAATCTGTGGCTGACTATTTTCTTGTCATAACGTCAGTGGAAGCGAGATAACTGTATATTTGTTAGTCAGTAAAACTGTTTGGCGGAGAGGTGGAAGTGTGAGGTTTCCAAATTCCCCAACATTTATTTAAGAGCACAAATGTTGATTTTCTTACGAACACGTAAATCGTTACAACAATAAATAAACGTTTACCACTAAATGACAGAGAAGAGCACAGAGTTTTATAAATCATGAAGCATGGCAAATCATTGCTTTGCTAAGAAACGAATTGGGAATAGGTGGGAAATAGGAAATAGAAGAATAAAATACAACGACGGTAACGTCGTTGATGTGTTCAATGATGGTTGCGGGTGGCCGAGAATCGTATGTGGTTAAAGCGGTACTATTTTAGGTACTTTTGCAGTCAAGGTTGGGTTATCCATTTAATGGTTTCAAAATCACCGGTCTGGCCAGGCTTCAGCTATTAAATATGTGTAATTTATTTAGTGAAAAGTTTGCCATTTTAGAATATGGGTCGTTTAACAACCGAAGAATGCATGAAAATAGTTAGAACTTACTACAAAAGTGCTGATTTAAGCGTGGCACTTTCCGTGCATTACGATGTGATTATGTTCGTCATACTCGACCTACTATCCAAGGAATTGACAAGATAATTAAGAAAATTGAAGAGACTGGAATCGTTACAGATGTGGTCAGGCCTGGGCATCATCCCGATATATGCACTACCGAAAATATCGTTTCTGTTAGTGAAAGTGTGGCTAATAAACCGAATTTCAATTCAGAGTGCTGTAGCCTTATGATATCCGACTTTGTTTTGGCCTGAAAATCAAGATTATGAACTGGATGACATGTAGTTTCAACAAGACAGTGCCACGAGCCACACAACGTGACCGATTTTGGCCTTACTGCATGAGAAGTTTCCAGAAAGCGTAATATAATGTTTTGGCGACGTCAATAGGCCACCAAGATCATGCAATTTGGCGCCGTTACACTCTAATTTGTGTGGCTACTTCGAAGACCGTGTTTACGCGGATAATTCCCAAACGTTGGAGCATTTGAAAACCAACATTTTCCAAGTTATCGCGGAGATACAGCACAAAATGTGAGAAAAGGTGGTCGAAAACTACCTCAAAAGGCTCCACTGCTGCAACCAATCCAGAGGCGGTTATTTAAATGGCATTGTATTTCGTACATAGTGGCAAGGTCCAAGCATTATAATGAAATAAAGGTTTCATCGGAATCATAGCTTTATGTTTGCTTTATTTAACGTTACTTTTGAAACCAAAAAGTGGATAAACCTTTATTTCATTTGAAATTGTTCAATTAAGAAAAGAAAAAACACAAAATTTTTGAGTGGCTATGAAAATTTCTGAGAGTCTGATATAGTAAATTCGGAAAATAAATTATTTGATTACATCACATTGCAAATTTTAATCACTGCTATAACTTACGTATTAAAGCCCGATTTTGTTGCGCTTCGGTTTAGTATAGAAACAGAAACATCCATTCCGTTACATTCTCAGCAATGAATGAAATTAATTGTCACCTGACTTCAAATTATAAAAAAAATTTCCGATTTGAAGAAAATTATTCTCCTAGTCATGATTTTGTATATCGAACTCAGCAAAATATTGAGTGCAGTTTCAGAATGTTTCAGTTGTGAAGCTGTAACATTTGATTCCTTTTTAAAAGTAACTTTAATGGAAATGCAGTGGCAAATCTCTGATAAGAAACTAAATATTAGAAGACCAGAGAAAGGATTTATGACAATGATAATAATGGAAGTCTTGTATTAAAATTTCGAAAGAAAACCCAATTTTTTTTAAATATTTAGACGAATAAGTATTTTTGCGTAATAATTGCATATTTATATAAAATATGTATTCGTAAATCAGAACTTTTTGTGCAATATGTGAAAATAATTTGATCATCATATCTCTTCCCGAAAAAATGGTTGCATATATCATTTGACCAAAAAAAAAAAAAATTATTTGACGAATTGTATTTCTTGACTTTTTAATTCGATTAAATGATGTCTGTCTGTCTGGCTGGATGGTTGCCTTTCACGGCCTATTATTTTGCCAGATCGTAGCCGGGAATTGTAAAGGGACTACATCGGCCATCTCTTTTGGTGTCTTCCATACAAACTGACTGATTTCCCGAGCTTCAATTTCTTTCTTGCAACTCTAAATTCGCTCATTGTAGTAACCAACTTTTTGTCCCTTGTAATGTTTGACAAAATTTGTAAATGTCGATGCGTTTAACCACGCCTATTCAAGCAACTGCATTCGTATATAAAATTTCACTTATACATACATATTTATATCTTTTACCCAGTTCACTAAATTTGGTCAAATTTTGTATAAGTTGGGCTTTTGTTAAAATAGGGTTTCAGAATGAAAATGAAGCTTATTGCCACAAAACATCTGACAGCTCTTTTTTAGAAGACCGAATAATCGAAAAATTATATTTTCAACTGTAATTCCTAATTCGGAGGCCGCAGCTATTTAAATGGTTACCAATTTCATTGGGCTATATTGCTTGGTTAGAGTTTACAAGATCGATCGGATAACCACGTCCTTCTTGATAACTCCCACATAAATTACTACAAATTCTCTTACACCTCATGAATGAGATATAGGAGAGCTTCTCATATTCAGTGAGCTTACACGCATTCTATTTTTAGACTTGCTCAAGGTTAACGATCAGGTTAACGACGATTCTGAAGTTTGAGAAACATTTGTAAAACTTGTCAATTACCCGACTATCTGAAGTGTCCGTCAGAGACATCGAGGTGACTGTCGCTCAAATAATGAAAGGTGGCTCTATGCTGTGTTGAACCTGCGATCTTGTGAACAATGGTCACGTGTATTAACCATCGCGACACGGTTCGTCACATAAATTACTACTTAATGTAAACATTCATTCAATTGCAGCAAATTAAATATAATTTAATATGCACCCCACCTTGAGTAAACTTAGTTTAACTGAAAATGGACTGTATTTTCACACATCTTAGTGAACGATACATACAAATGGGCCGATTTAGCAATTTGTCTATAATCCTTAAAAGGCGGACTTCAGATAATTATAATTTTGCTTCTTTTATTGTGCTTTAATTTAGAGTATTTTTTGTAAGAATGTAGCGATTTAACTCTTCCCTCTGGCATCTCGCAAAAGGACATTGTAAGTCGGTTCTTGACTGAAATTTTAATTTTATTTCCAAAACAGGTTAATATTTTGCCAGTTATGAATTAATTGCCATCTTTTAAGAGTTTGCTGCAGTTCGCAGGCAATGTCTTTTTTTTACTTCGACTTTTTTTTACGTTATTCGAATGCTTGTTCGTTGCTTGTACTCCTATGATTTAAGCGGTCTTATATTTGCCATCATCTCTTTGGATCAGGGTAAAAAATGTATGACTACTACCCATTGATATTTGATAGACACTGGTAGCAGGTTTACTATTCTAAAAGCTTTAAAGCATTGCCAGGGGATAGGGACCCTGCGCTATTCACAGACCTTCACATTTTTCACTTTTACTTTTACATCAAAACAATTCCAATAGTTCTGTTAGAAATTCTCTTCCAATCAAAATTGTACCAACAAGTAAATAGTACTAATAGATTATTATAGTCCCATCCCTGCCGCTGGCTGAGGAAAGAACGTTAATGGTTGGCATGAGTTGAAGCGACCGTTGAGTACAATGCGAGAGTTAGTCGTTTGGAAGCGCGCGTATGATAAAGTTGTGTCTACCGAAAAGAACTCGATGAAGTTATTGTTATAACAAAAAGCTGTGGATATACAGATAAAAAGAGAGTACAAGATAATAGTGAAGAGATACCAAGCAGAAATGTAATTTACAAAAATACCAACAATACCAAAATATAAAAAGAGTTACAAAGGGAAATTGTAGTAGAGAGCAAGATATATACAAAATATAGTAAAGCAAAAGAAAAACAAGTAACGTAGGTATGTGTGGAAAATAAGTATCTAAGAAAGGTAAAAAGAATAAAAAAAGAAATTCTACTGAAGAAATTGAAAAAAAAAAAAAAATTAACGTGATAGAAAATTTGAAAAAAGTTAATCACAGTGCATTTGATTTTATTCATTTCATTGCGCCGTCTTAGATGTCTGGCAATGGCAATGTAAGAAAACGGTTATGCCAGAATTGAAAGTGAATACAAAACAACGAAACGAAAAAAGAGTTGAAATGGAGTTCTTCGCTGCTTTCCACTCCCACTGGTCGCGTAAGAAGAAAATCTTCAAGCAGTGGCATTAGAGTGATACAGATAAATCTTAAATTATTAAATATACAGAAAATTACCGTTACACCTATGAAGATGAGAGTGAATACGGGGGTGGAGACAAGTGTGATGGACAGTGCGGGTTAAAAAAAAAAAAAATAATAATTTGAAGCCACATGAAGTCTGCTGACCGGTGTTGAAATCTAAATCGAGTTGAGTCAGGGCTTCACAGCTTCCAGCTTCAATCTGCGCGTCGTAGGTTTTGTGTTTGAAACGAAGCAAACGAAGTAAACGTAAACTCCTCAATCCATGGTCTTACAAAAGAGAACGTTTAAATGGGAAAGAGAGAATCAAGTGAAAACCCGAATAAAACAAAGAAAAAAAAAAAAAAGAAAAAACTACAATGAAAACAAAAACAAAGATTGATTTGAAATTTGAGTAACAAAAAAATGCTTTTGAATAAACAAATTTTACGTTATGAATTACAAAAATTGAATGAAAACAGTGGATGGCCGTTATAACGAATTTCTAAGGAACGAATACTTTAGTTCTTTGTAGAAGTAATTTTGTATAACCGAGGCAGAGAAACCTGAAGTTTAGCAAAAACCAAATTGGATTTACTTTATTATTATTATTATTATTATAATTTTTGTTTTTTTTTTGTTTGATCGAACAAGGCTATAGAAATCCCAAGACAGGATATTTTCGGAACTCATTTATTAGATCCAATTATTAGTACCCCAAAATAGAGGTATTCTCAGGGCAAATGTAAATAAACACCTTTCAGCACCATATCTTTGCAGGCTTCTAAGCTAATTTTTTACCAAATACTAGAAAGTCAAGATAAATAAACAAAAGAAAAAAATCAACCTCATACTCATGTGTGCTAAAGACAAATAACATTTTTTGAAATCTCCCCTTTTTAAAAAATGGGCAATCGGCCAATGTGTGTGGTTGGTACAATAAGGGGCGTGACAATGTGGCCCATTTTTATTTGTACAATTAGTTTTATTAAATGCCTGATACTTGATGCAATATACGAGTACTGTGTTTAGTTTTGTTGAATTAAACATATTGATCTTGGAAAACTTGGTCTAAATTTATTTCTACGGGTGTCACCAGAGAGGCTACGACTGTGTAGCCGATGTTTTCGAATTCCACCAAGTATTATAAAGCAATATATTCAGCAAAAATGTAGGTAACTGCGGTCTACAAACTAGGGATTATAACGTACACATTTGATTTCTATAAATTGGTTAATGTTGAGGAAGAGGAGTTACAATGGCACAGAATGATGTGTGCCAAATTTGACTAGATTCAATACAGCTATTTGAAAACTATGAAGCTAAAAATATGTGTTCTTAATGGGTCCAAAATTTTACAGAGAATTACGAAGTAATATAATAAACATAAATTTAGTCAGTTTGAAAAATATTTATTGGACTTGTCGGTCACTCGAAGCGTTCATCAGACAAATGAAGGTGACCGCCGTTTAAATAATGATAGTATTGGAATTCGGACTCACTGTCATATGAATGATATTGTCGTGCTCCGTACATTAGGGCGTGGCAGGCCGCAAGCAATTCCTTTCGAACATGAAACTTTTGTTTTTGAAATGGGTTCATTTCTTTGAACCATTATTGTACCTTTGCGCCGAATTAAGTACATCAATTAAATTTAGCTTACGTAAAGCGTTTGATAAACTTAAGATGGAGAATATAAAATTAGTGATTAATGATTAATGTTTCATATCGTTCAAGCACTTGAAGACTTAGTCAGAGAATGACAATGTATTGTATTGCCATAATTTTTTTGTTACCACTCAAACAAGTTTACCGATTTATCAAAACTCGGCCTTTTTGGCTGTGGTAATCTACATTTTCATCTGATATTATTACTGTGTTTACTATATGGGCCACGTTAGCGATATGGTTGCAAAATTGCACTTCCATAGAACGTGAATTTCACAATAAGTATCCAAGGCACAGCCCAACTTATAACATTAACGTTTTTAGTGATTCACGATGCAAATTTTTGTTATTCGTTTTCACAAATTTTATTTCAAAAATGTTTATAAATTTACAGGATTGACACTCGAAGTATTGGCAATTAATAATGTTGTGCATTTTGATTTTTTTGTTATTTAAAACTTTAGTATATCGTAATGTCATTCCAAATTTTAAGAAAAATCTGTTATTGTTGGAGCCAACCACCTATAATAGCATTAAGTCTATCCGAGAAGGCTTCATATGCTGCACGAATGTGGCCTGATGGTATTTTGTTCTTTCTCGGCTGAGGAAAATCTTTAAGGTGTTAACCGTCTCATATTTTTTTAATGTATGTTTTGGCCTCTGGAATGAACCCTATGCGAAAATCCATTGGGTTTAATTATGCGGAATATGATGGTCATTGTTGTGAAGAAATGAAACTGGGCAGTTTATCTTGTAACAAGCGTCGGCTTTCACGGGCTTTATAGGGTGGTGCAGGGCCCTGTTGAAACATCCAATAGTTTCTACCGAATTGCTTATGTGGCCAGAGTAACAAAGCGTCGTTTAAAAACTTTTCAATGCAGATTTGTATATTTACCTTTACGTTCTGTTAAATGAAAACTAGCTGTGGGCGTCCTGCTGCAGTTAACGCGGCCCAACCCATTATTGATGCAGGCGTACCGTCATTTCGCCCAATGTTATTTCGCCCAAAAACGAAATGTTGTTGTGCCAAAAAATCGAGATTTTGGGCGTTATAACATATTTTTTTGGGCAATATGACATTTTGCCCAGTCAACAACGGCACATGACACCCCCCCCCAAAAAATAATAAAAATGACATACCACCCAAATATATGGACACATTTGTAAAAGGAATATAGGAATATTTTCTATGTAATATGTAAATAATTCATATTTATTTCACATCGTTGGTTAAAATAACAAAACGTCCTTCTTCATAGGATTATTACAAAAAACAAAAACAATAAACCTGCAACGTTTTTATGCAAAAAAAAAATCCTCTTATAGAATATAATAATACAATTTATACGAATACTTGAATAGTTTCGCAGATTCTTTCCCTACAATACGGGCATTTTGTAGTGCTTTCACCGTTTTCTGCTAAAGCCCGCGGCTGCTGTAGTTGCATCCAGCATGCATTACACATTTTCAAATGCTTGCATGGTAGCACCAAGATATTTGGTGGAACATCGTGGCATATAACGCACAATGCACTTGAAATATTGCTGCTTGTGTTAAATGCAGCGTCGCCATCCTCACTGGATTCATCTTCCGAATCATAAGCGGGAGGCTCCTCAAAGATATCCCCGTTAGGTTCCATTTCGGTACAGATGTAATTCTTAGGGAAGACCAATCTGTTTATGTATGCATGTATTGTGATTTTGCCCTTTTCTAAATCGTCAATGGCATTCAAAATTTTTGCATCCTTGTCTCTACTGGTCTTCCGTTTTTTGGTTCCTCCAAAAGAACCGCCACTTTCGATGAGGAGAGTAATTCGCTGTTCTGAATTGCCTTTTGATTTGGACTCTAATTTCCTTACATATTGAAAAACACGGAATATTATTTAGATGTTTGTATTTTTTTTTATCAAAAAAACCAAATTTTCAATCTCGTCATCGACGTGCAAGTGTTTAGTCTTTTTCCCTTGCTAGGCAATCTGCCTTCTGTGCAGGTGTTAAATCTAGCACGTTTTGCATTTTGTAGAGCTTCAATCGTAGTTAATTTTTCAGAGGAACATTAAAGTACATTAAAGTTGGTAAAACTCTCCACAAAGGGAAATATGCATCTTCAGAAATTCTTATAAATTGTAAAAATACATTTCACCCAAATAAAAAAAACAATCATGACAATAAAAATTAAATAAATAAAATAAAAATCAAATTAAAATAATTAAATTAAAAGTTTGAATACGAAAAACTCATGTGAAATAACATTATTTGTATCTAATAGAAAAAACAAGCAAACAAAATCTAATCTAACGATCAAAAAAAAAAACAAACAGAATAAACCAAATTAAAAACAACGTCAACTTATAAACGAAAACGCGCAATTTAACTGAAGCGAATTGACGGAAAATTACTCAAATCAGTATATATGTATCTCGGGCGGATTTGGTTTTATTAGTTTAGTTTAAATCTTTAAAATCAGTTTTATGGCCCCAACCTTCAACTAAAGAATTCTCCAAACAGGGCTGGAAAATGTTGGAACGGAATAAACCCAGCAATGTGGGGTGTTAAAGAATGTTTATTATTTATAATATTTATTTATCTACTTGTTCGAAAGGCTCATATCTGTGGTCACAACCCGTAACAGCCTAACTCGAGTTAGGACACATTTGAGTTCTTAGCGCCATCGTTTTCAGCGTATCTAAATTTATTTGCTCTAAATTTTTCATGTTCTTCTTCTAGGAAGGCAATTAATCCTAAAAAACCTAATAGCTTAAGTTATTTTTCTAAAGGACTGTTTTGGTATAACTGCCTAAGTCAATTTAGGATTACAACAAATATAAACATTATTTTTTCATCATTGCCTAAATCAACTTAAGTCGTTAATCAAAAAAAATAAAGAAACAATTTTATTTTCCTAACTTGAGTTAAGCTCTGAATCTGAAATATTTTGACAAGCATTATAATTCTTGAGCGCTGTCATTATGAAATACAATGATATTTAAATGACTGCCTCTGAATTGATTGCAGCAGTGAACCCTTTTGAGATATGTTTCGATCGCTGTTTGCATATTTCGGGCTGTACGTTTATGGATTATTTGCGTAAACATGGTCGTTGACGTAGCCCCACAGAAAATGTCTAACGGCGTTAAATTGCATGATCTTCGTCGCTTGATCTGGAAACTTCTCATATGAAAAATCGTATGATCTTGATGGGCAATTCATGTCACCTGTACGAATCGTTCATGGAGAATGTCTATTGTGGTGCTCACTGCGTGACGCGTAGCAACACCCTGCAGAAACTGTGTCATCCATATTTATATTGTTCAATTTGGGCCAATATAAATTAGTTATCATTGACCTTGATCAATTTCACGATAGACTCGTATATTAGCAATTGCTAGATAGAATGTCAACCCTGCCTTCACTTTAAACAGATAATACACATAAGGCCATAGAATGCAAATTTATATTGGACGAGTTGATGGTGCGTAGCAAACTGTTCTGGTGAATTTTTCATGAAATGTCATATCTTAAATAACCAGTTCAAATCGAAAACGGCATTGTCATTCTCTCAAAAAAGGTACCGGAAATATTTTGTATTTATTCAAATTTGTTATATCACCTTCAAAATAGGTTTCTCCCGTTCAAAGTAGGCACCTCTTTGCTCACATGACAAAATAGATTTTCCGCCACATTCAGTTATCTTGCAACGAAGTGATACATCCTCCAAGTCCCTATAGACCGCAATTGATGGTGTTCGTTGGAATATTAGCAGGTTTGAGCAGCTTTTTACACACATTTGTATATACGAGGGCGGTCTCATTGCGATGAAACATCGCTAAACACTCTACTGAAACATTTTTACGACCCTGCTTTTGTTCTATTGAAAGCAAGCGTGGCACCCATCTTGCACATAGCACATAGCACATATATGATTTCTGGCACTTTTTGAAATGCCTATAACTCTCCCAGGCACTCTCAGGCGACGATCATCCAATACCATTTCGTGGATTTTTTTAACCATGTCTGGCGTGGCCTCCTCAATTGGCCGACCACTACGGTGGTCGTCTTGGCAGCTCGTAAGGCCTCATTTAAACTCTACTACCCACTTTTTTACAGTCGAAAATGAAGGAGCAGACTCCCTCCGAGTAGAATCTAGCTGGTATTTAATATTGATTGGACTGAGATTTTTCAAATGGAAATATTGAATTACATAACGGTGACCAATTTTTTTTCATGTTTACAAATTCACTGAGATTTTTTATATTCGATAGCTTAAATAAAAATTCTAAACAACGTGGCGCCTTGAAATTTAGAACATATGTTTTAAAACGTTGCCACTTTTTACGAAAATATTTTTTTTTAAACTACTGGGACCATCTATACGTCAGGTCAACCATTAATGCAGTTACTGATGAAGGAAACCTATGAATCACAATGGCAAAATAATTATATTGTAATCCAATATTTTTTAATCTTAGCAACAGTTTTCAATCAAATCTTCATAAATAAACTATTATGGTCATGAAACATTTCAATCAGCGGATTCACTGCAATTTTAATGGATGTTGTGGTAGGGGTACTGAGGACACGATTCTTCCTTGAATACGTTCCATTTTCAAATATTTTAAAATTTTTGAATTGGCTAAGTAAAACCATAGTCTACTAGGCGATCATATGATTGGTGAGACTGGGCTGTACGGAAAAAACTGATTAAATGAAAAAAGAAATCTAAATCCTAAAAACGAATTAGTAATTTTTCTTCAATTTCTGCTAAAAATCGACATATTCTAAATAATAAATGAGACGTAACTCTTACAAAATCAAATAAAAAATAACAAATACAAAAATTTATGCAATTATCTAATTGTTATACAATTTAGCTGCCAAATATATTGTGAAGCAAACCAAACCAATAGTAAAATAAATAAAATAAATTTGCAATTAAATTAAAAACCATCACGTTTCGAAATTTCGACAGCAGCGAGTCATTTACAATTAAGCGACAAGAAGAATTGAAGAGTTTTCAAATTTCGTCGTTACCAATAACCACTGTCATCGTAAATTGGTTTATTTGGATATCGATTTAGTGTTTTACGTTTTCATTCCCATCAGTCAGTCTGTTGGCTGACTTCTACTTCTTCGACTGTAAATCCCAACGATTTTGTGACGTCTTCTAAGACGCTACGCTCTAACAAAGGAAAGACGACTACGACAACATAACAAAAGAAGTAAGTAAATCTAAAAAAAATATTTGTTAACAAATTTTAAAATAGACAAAGAGCGAGAAAATGAGTTTGAAGAAACATGTATACCAATATACCAAATATTTGGAAACCAAAAAAAAAAAAAA
>JAHXMU010000085.1:649215-670425 GCA_019455685.1 Philornis downsi
CCAAAAAAAAAAAAAAAAACAAAAAAAAAAGGCCATCAGCGCTTTATTCCAAAGAAAGTAATTTCTATTATTAGAATCAAAGTAGTTATATTCCAATTCGTACATTATTTGTTCTATTTAAACCAATGTTTACCATATTTACCCCACAAAACAGAATTTTGTTGTCATATCTCAAATCAACCATAGATCAATTTTCATTATATTAAGCAGTATTATAATATAAAAAAAAAAAATAAAAAAAAATAAAATAAAAAAAATAAAAAAATAAAAAATAAAAAAAATAATAAATGAAAAAAAATAAAATCAAAAATTTCGACTCGTTTCTCAAGTAACGGTCTTGTGGAACAAGGATGCCTTAAATTGGAAAATGTGTTTTGAAAGTACATTTTACATTTTTTTTTTGCTTTTACTTTAAAATTCTTTACTTTTTGCTCACAAACAATTATATTTTTTATTAATATGTCCAAATTTCAGAATAGCGTCTTTATAATTTCTGGCAGTTGTAATAAAAAAAATTATATTAAAGACATATTTGTTGTTTTTTATTTGCAATCATTATCTGTAAATATAGGGTGGCGCATAAGTAACGTTAAGATTTATTGAATGTATAACTTTTTTCTTTCTGCTCTTATCTAACGTTGGTATTTATTTGGAAATATGTTCACTTCACTATGTTTTAAAGATAATATTTTTCAAATGCTGCCCATTGTTTGCTTCTACCTGACGTACTCTTATCAAAGCATTTCCCATAACTATTCTTGGACCAAATCTTTCACTGATCAAATCTTAACGTTACTTATACGCCGCCCTGTATAAATGCCATTTGGTCACGCCTTTATTGGAAATAGATGAAACAAATTTTTAGAAAATTGATATAGAAAACATTATTCTATCTTCTGCTCTTCTTCTCTAATTCGTCACACCAAGTTGTTAAGTTGTTAAATATTTCACAGCGAAAATTTGCTATTACGATGCACTTTTGTGAAACTTTTTTGAAAAGAGTCTAAAAGCACATGTAAAAATTGAAGACAAACTTCGTATCTTCGATAATAAAGGGTGTCCCAACAAGAACGCAAGATTTAAATGACTGATTCAGCAATTGAGTTGTTCCTCTGTATGACATGTGGTGCCATCTTGTTGAAACCACGTGCCCTCCACATTCATTTCTTCAATTCTACATATAGGCACGAAAAAACTGGTTATCATTTCACGATACCGAACACCATTGACTGTTTGCGCCTGACATGCTTCATTTTTATAAAAAAAAGGTCCAATGATTCCTCCAGAATAAAATCCACACCACACAGTGACACGTTGAGGATGCATTTGCTTCTCGTGAATCACTCGAGGATTTTCCTCACCCCAAATGCGACAATTCTGCCTATTGACGAAGCCATCAAGATGGAAATGGGCCTCGTCACTGAAAATGATTTTATCGGCAAAATCAGCATTTTCATGTTGCCTCTCCAATACCCAATTAACGAACTCCCTTCGCTGTCCATGGTCAGCTGGCTTCAGTTCCTGAGTCAATTGAACTTTGCATGCATAAAGATACAAATCTTTCGTCAAAATTCGCTGCATAGTGGATTTTGAGGTGGATAGAGTTTGAGCGACATCATCACGTACAGCTGCGGCATTTTCGGTCGATCGATCTGATCGAAGGCGCGTTGTTGTCTTTACATCACTAACAGACCCAGTTTTGACAAATTTATCCATTAAACTTTCACCATTTTGGTAAAACAATTTCACAATGAGAATGCGTTGTTAATTCGTGTAGCGCTCCATTTTTACTAACCTCGTACCTTCTACTAGCAAACAATAACAATTGTTCAAATGTCAAACAATGACACTTCGAATGGCGCCAAATTTAAATCTTGCGTTCTTTTTCGGACACCCTTTACTTCGCAAGATTCATTGCAGAGTACATCTGCAGAACATTTAAACACACAAAATGACCATTTTGGATCAGATTTAGTAGCTCGGAAGAAAAGAACGAAAAGTTTCTCCTAACATCTGAAATAGATCATTCAGATTGCCTCAAAAACTTCTGTTCTATTGCGCCTGGTAAAATGAAAAAAAAAAACCGTTTTGATTGCAATGTTTTTTCCATTGCAATTATAATTTTTCCTAAATCTAAGAAGACTTAATTTATTATTTCTTATTAACAAGAAGAATTATTTTAGGCAAAAAATAACGAGGTGTGTTTAAGTATGTGTTTAAGATACACATATTTTACCTAAAACGAGCTGAGGATTAAGCAATAAAACGCAAAATATTTATTATTTTATCGGTTTCAAAGTAGATCCATGCCTTAACCACCGATGAACCACCGACTAGAAAAAAGATCAGTTTTCTTTATGACTTTTATCGACCCAAAATAGTTGTTTCGAAGTGCTAATTTGAGGTTTGGAAAGAGAAAAAAAAAGTCAACCGAAGCCAAATCAGGTGAATATGGTGGATGCTCGATAATATTATATGTTGAGTTTTTGGCCAGAAATTCATTCCCTATGATAGCTTTGTGAGATGGTGCGTTATTGTGATGCAAATTCCATGAGTTTTCTTTGCACAAATATGATCTTATTCGACGAATTCACTTTTTTATTTCTCGGTTTTATTTCTCGGTTTTGATCCATTTAAAAGGCAAAATTCTAAAGCTTTCTGACTGGTGTGCACATCCAACGCATAAATACCTGTCTCATACATGTACTAGTTATAATGTTTTTTATGAATGTGACTCAAACTTAAATGACAATTTTCAGACACCGTTTTTTTTTACTCTATCCAAGCTAATTTCAGTTGGAGACATTGATTGCCGACCAGAGCGAGGTAAATTTTCGACCACAATTCGAACGCTTTCAAATGCACTCCACCACTTAAATTCACGTATCTGCGGCAAAACCGACTCGCTGTAACCTTTCTGTAATATTTTCAGCGGTTCGATATATGAAATTCCATTTGAGAAAACTTCTTTGTTCGATATCTTGGCCTTTGTAAAAAACTTGAACTTTCTTGAAGTTTGAACTGAGAAAGTTTTAAAATTTTGTACTTATCTTAGGTTTAGTCTCAAAAAAGTTAAAAAATTTGAAGTTGAATTTCACAGTTAGCGTGGGACAATCTGTACCCGAAATAGTAGATAGTTACAAAAGATTTAATTATAATCAATACATGTATACTCGCGTTGGAAGATTCCATCTTACAGAATTGAATAACATGGAGGGTTTTCCAATCACTCCATTGGGATATCTGGAAAGGAGCCAACTTGGAGATCTTGTTTTCACCCTAAAAACATCATCGACAACAATTGATATTTGCCTTTTTGGGCACAATTTCCGCTTCACATGAAGAATAACATTGAGGGTTTTCCAATCACTCCATCGGGGTATCTGGAAAGGAACCAACTTGGAGATCTTATTTTCACCCTAAAAACATCATCGACAGCAATTGATATTTGCCTTTTTGGGTACAATTTCCGCTTCACATGAAGTGAAGAAGTAAATTACATTTCAGCATTTCCATTGCAGAACATTTTTTTTTTTCGTTATTATATAAGATTATACATTTTTCGTTTTCAAGTAGAGTTAAAAAAAACACACACATTAAGCTATGATTTCGACGAAACTTTTATTTGCCTCTTTGGATACAATTTCCGCTTCGGATGAAGCCAATAAATTGCATTTCAGCATCTCTATTGAAGAACAATTTTTTTTTTTTGGTTTTAATATAGGGTTATCCATTTTTTGTTTTCAAGTAAAAATAAATAAAACACACATAAAGCTATGATTTCGATGCAACATCTATTGCATTATAATGGCTGGATCTTGCCATTATGTACGAAAACTAATCGCCTCTGGATTGGTTGCAGCAGTGAATCCTTCTAACATAGTTTTCGAAAATATACGGCCCAATGACACTTCCAGATCGTAATAAGCACCAGACAGTCACTTTTTCCGGATGCAGTGGCTTTTTCACAATCACTTCAGGGTTCTCCGAGCCTCATATGCTACAAATTTGTTTGTTGGTATAACCACCAAGCAAAAAATGAGCTTTATCGCTGAAATTTTTTCTTTTCGATTGAAAGCCCACGTTTAAACCAGTACTTTTGCTGCAAGTTTTAATTACTTTTACGCGTTTTGCGGTTGTTAAATGATTTATATTCGCAAATGGCGAACATATTAAAACTAAATAAATAACACTTCAGATGACAGGTATTTAACAGCTGACAGCCTTGTCAGACCGGGGGTTTTGAAATCACTAAATGAGTAACTCTATATTATCGAACGAAGCCTTAATGTTAATGTCAGTACACCAAAGCACAACATACCACGGGGTCCAGAATTTGTAGGCTATTTTTTTTTTATCAAAAAGTTGATATTTATTCCCCTTAATCAATTTCATTGCCTTCAAAATATTTTCCCCCGGACTGAATACACCCTTGTAAACTTTTTTTCCAATCCACGAAGCATGTCAAATTGTCACCTTTGGGAACAGCGTTTAGAGCGCGCTGCGATTCAGATTGAATCTCTTCAACCGAATACGGTGGTTTTGAAGCGATATTAGTTGAATTTGCGAAATTTGTAGTGCTAAAATCATGAGTTATCTAACCATAAATTCGGTCTCCTATAGCGAATAACTTCAAGTAAATGTCCCCGGCAGTACAAGCTCATAATACACAATAATGTCTGATAATCCGGGAAAACTGTCGGCCACGATCTTTTGGCCTTGCTTCATTTTAGGGGCGATATTCACTGGATTTGTTGGTTGTTTCCACATCATACGGATATAAGTCTTTGATCTCTTAATAATGCAATTTATAAAGCGCTGGTAGTCAGAAATGATCTCTTCGCAGTTCTGAGTCCGATGTTCTTTTTCAAAATAATTGAGTATCAACCAAGATTTAATCAGTCAGAAACCAAAAACAGTAATTTTTGTATAACTTCATAATTTTCCTGATTGCTTAGAGTGAATTAGAAAAATATTTTTTTCTGGTTGCATTTTTGGCCATTTAGACATATTTCAAAATATAGAAAAATCGATATTTGTAATTAACTTATATACCTACATATATATATGAATGATTTTTAATTTAACACATTAAAGAACCAACCTATGAATATCGTCGTCGGTAATTTGTACTGTGCACAGTTTTACTTCAGAAAAAAAAGAAAAAAATACCATTTTTTGCATTAAGAAAATATCTAGGAATATTAGAACAGGCAATTTAAAAAATTTCAATTTGAATTCTCATTTTCTTTTTTTCCTTATCAATTATTTTTCCTATCTTTTCCTTAGATAATGTGGTCGTTATCTTCGTGTTGAGAGGGTCATTTAACTTTATTGCAATTGCATTATAGCAATTAAATTGCATTACCGCCATCGAAGCAACACATAAAAAAGTTTCAATTCAAAGAAACCACAACAGAGGAAAGAGTATTAAGCACTTAAAAATGTTATGCTATTTAAAGAAGTATTCCTTTACAACTTTGTAACGATATCTAATAAATTCATACTGATCGAAAGCTTTAAATTCATATGAATATGACTCGTCATATTGTGTTTTGTACATAAATATTGATTTTTGATAATTAGTTGCCGCAGGATGTCGCACCACCGACCACTGGCTTTAACGTAAACACATACAAGATATCACCAAAAAGCAACACCAACCACATTTCCGGCGGAAATTGTATTCACAGCACTCATACGTAAATAATGGGCCAATGCCAAAAGCCAGTGAAATGGACAGTTTTTGTTTAAGTAAACGTCAATTAAGGACTGACACAAACTGCTAGTAGACCATACCCCGGTATATGTAGGCAGTACTTCTGCAGAATATAGCGAAAATGGTTTAAATATGTATAAGGTGTAACAAGTAGAAATCCATTATTTTTGCATGACATTAAAAGCTTTATTTAGCATAATTAGAATGATCTGGTTTAGGTCAAACATGTACTCGGTTTTGTTCGATAATTTGTTGCAATGTCAAAGATAATTCCATTATGACTCTCTCATAAAAACCCTGATCTCTATTGGCAACGTAAATTGCAAAATATGCAAAACGCGTATTATCTCCTTGCTGGTGTCTATTTTTGACGCGATCTCAAACAATACTGCAATCAAGCAGTCGCCAGACTGAACAGTTTTTTGAATACGAAACCTCATCTTTTTAAATCGCTGTAGGATCGCATTTATACAACGTAGATACGGATTACTAAAGCCCTATATGGAAAAAATTATGGTCAATTCGTCTCGAGTTAATTGGTGACATAGATCTAATAGATCTGGCTTGACAAAGTAAAACTTTCTATTATTTTGGGAAGGGAAAATTCGAAATCATCGTAGAAATGTAAGCCGATTTAAGTAGGCCAAGTGCTAGGCGATCACTTGATAACCAATTTCTTTTGGTCCAAATTGAACGATGTGAATGTGAATGACACGTGATTCCAGCAGAACGTCGCTAAGTGCCACACAACAAACGCCACAATGGGCATTCTGCATGAATGACTCCATAGAGGGATTTGAATTGGCCACCAAAACCGTGCGTTTTGGCCCTGCTAAAATTTTTATTCGGCGTTTTTTTTTTTTTTGAAGTTGAAGATCCATATTATTGAGCTGCTATCGACCGATCTACCTTATGTCAAATAGCCCAGGCCATCGCTCAAATTCAGAAGTATATATGTGCCTGAATTTTTTTAATACCTCACACATACCCTGTTTTATGTCATTTCAAGAACTTTTGGCTGTTTATTTTACAAAAAAAGAGGCCTTACTAAAGCACAGTGATTTGGTGATAGGGGAAAGTTTGCTTCATTTCCCTTTTGTTTACTCAGCAATCAAGAACGGGCAGCTAATTAAATAAAATTGCATAGGGGCTCAGGTGCAATGCATAATTGGCATAAAGTGTTGCACCAAAAATCTTATGAGAGGTGCATAATGGGGGCCTAATGGCTGGGTATATGTGTATATCTTTGTACCCAGCCATTTTTGCCAAAAATATGGTTATCATGTGGTGTGATTTGTAAATTAGTTCGAAGACGAAATCCTTCTTCATATAATACCAGGTTATCCATTTCTCGGTTTCAAAAGTAAAGTTAAATAAAGCACAAATAAAGCTATGATTTTGATAAAACTTTTATTTCATTATAATGCTAGGACCTTGCCATTATGTACGAAATACAATGTAATTGAAATGACCGCCTATAGATTGTTTGCGGCAGTGGATATTTTGAGGTAGTTTTTGATCACTTTTCCGAATGAATGTTGGTTTTGAAATGCTCCAACGTTTGGTGATTATTCGCGTAAACACGATCTAACGACGTCAAATTGCATGATCTTGGTGAGCAACTGACATTGAAAAAACGTGAAATTACGCTTTCTGAAAACTTCTCATGCAATAAAGCCAAAATCGGTTGAGACCACACATCGTCCAGTTCATAATTTGCAATTGCAGGCAAAAAAGTCGTTTTATGTCATTTCAGGATCAGCCCCGCCATTTGGGTATACTCTAATCAGATAGGGGGTTTTTTGTGTAAATAGTCAGCTTCATATCCCGAAATTATGATCCTCATATTGCTATTTACATATATATCGGATGTTCGTTATCCTTGTTTTCATAGCAATGTTTTCTAAGATGATTGCCTAGTGGTGTTGGTGCTCTCCTCAGCAATTACTAGGCATGTTCTCTAATACCTTCCCTATGGACTACTCAAGTGGGTAACTTCTGATTTTACCTGTTACTGGAAGAATATCTCATGGTATTACTAGGAAATACTTGGCCTTCTTAATCGGAGAGTGCTAAGAAGTAATGAGCCGCTCAAGAAATTCTGCAAGGAATCGGTTTTTATTTATTCCCTCGTGAATGACATTCAGAGAGCCCAAATTAGAAATCGTGTCTTCTGCTACTATTTGCCACGTTTTGAGGGGTAGAAACCTTTATATTTTCCTCAGGAAAAATGTATACGAAACCTATTATTTTGTGCCGAATTTAAGCATTCAACTTTTATATTTCGAGCTATGAAATCAAAATCTGGTATGCATTTTATGCAAACAAATGTTTGCAATGCGCTAAATTTCTTAAAATTTGAATTTTTTGACGTCCAATTTGATCTTCATTCAATTTGGCCATAAAAATAGTGGATGTGTGAACTGGAGCATTGTCTTGATGAAACAATATTTTTTTTTCGCCAAATGCGGCCTTTTTCAATAGTTTTATCACCTAAATATTCGCCGTTGATGGTTTTTAATTTTTGATAATAATCAATAAAAATAATCCTATACGCATCCCAAAAAACAGCCGGCACGACCTCGCCTGCAGATGGAACTGTCTTCGCTTTTTTTTGGGCACGATTCTCTCATTACATTGCTTCGATTGTTAACTTTGTCTCAGGTGTTAATTGGTGGACCAAAGTCTCATCCATGGTTATAAATCGTCACAAAACATCGTCGGATTTATTGGGGTGGAACATCGGCGAACCCTCTACTAAAGCACCTTCACAACGCTGTGTTTGCTCTATCGAAAGCAAGTGCGGCACCCATCTTGTGCACAGCTTTCAAATCTTCGGTCAATATACGATGTACAGCACGTAGACGTCTCAATTGGTCGACCACTACGATGTTCGTCTTGGCGGCTCGTACGGCTTCGTTTAAACTCTGCTAGCCAATATTTTATAGTCGTAAACGAAGGAGCTGACTCCCCTAGAGTAAAATCTAGCTCGGTTTTAATACTGATTGGACTGAGAATTGCATATTGGTTGGATATATTGAATTACATAACGGTAACCAATTTTGTCCATGTTTACAAATTCACTGAAATCGTTTACTTTTGTTGGCTCGAACAAAAATACTAAACAACGTGGCGCCTTAAAGCTTAAAAAATATGTTTTATAAGGTTGCCACATTTCACGGAAATATTTTTTTCAAACTCCTGGCACCATTTACACGTCAGGTCGGCTAGTTTTGGAACCGCTCTCGTATTATTATCCTTTACTATTGCGGTTGCTCATGTGCGTGACTGCTTTCATATAAATGAACTACTTTTCATTGTTTTTCATGAAAATGTTATATTCACTATGGTAATCCTCATTTTCGTTCAAGATTTGCTTGATATTGGGTACAGTGTGCTTCATGGTAACGCCAGTGCCCCATATTTACAATGGGGGTCACTTACAAGCACTCACCCACACAGGCCGACAGACAGATAGACTGGCAGGCAAACGGCCAACATGAATTTAGTTCATCCTTCCAAAACGCAATGTCGACTCTTGCCTTTCTTTGGCCGGCCCCTAAAAGGTCACACACAAAATGCATGCACTTTTCAACCATTTTTGAACAAAGAGAAATCAGAAGAAATGTCGGGTATGGGGAGATTAAAAGGCCAAAATAATAGACAATATTTACCTACACTTCAAATACCGCCCCTCTTTGCCATACAACTAATACAGCGCTTTCTCGTCGTTGTGTTTTCTTCAGCGTTATTGTTATTCTTTCGTTAGAAATTGAACAGCGGAAAATTGTGAAAGAAAACACCTTCGAAGCCGTAACAAAGAGACATGATAAGAAGATGGTAGAAATGAACGAACGAACAAAATCATGAAAACAGTAGAAAAAAATGGTAAGCTGTTGTTGTGTTCTATGTTCAAGTGAGTGGCTTTGAAGACGCGCTACTACACTGCTGCAGCTTTTGTATTTACGTAAATGTATTGACGTTTATGTACACAGAAATACCTATATTGTATAATTAAATGGGGATGGTGTGTGTGTGTGTACATACCTATATATACGAGTATATATATGTATGTACGTGTATGTGGATAAGCGAGTGAAAGGGAGGCGGGCGATTTCAAAAAATTTCTATTCTATTTTGACATGTTGGGTATGTCGGTCGTTTTCGGTCGTCGCCGTCGTCGTTGTGTTGTAGACACTGTGTCTGTTAGGCTTCCTCAATGTCAATTATGCGAATACTTTGCTTTTTCTTTCTGCTCCTTTTTCCACAATGTTGTTGTAGTTAGTTCGCTATTTGGAGGGGACAACATAAGCCCATGCTTCAATAAAAAAAGGCATACAGAAACGTTACTGAAACAGCGCTAACTTTTGGCTGTTTATTTACGAAAAAGAGCCCTTACTAAAGCACAGTGATTTGGTGATAGGGGAAAGTTTGCTTCATTTCCCTTTTGTTTACTCAGCAATCAAGAACGGGCGACTAATTAATAAAATTGCATAGGGGCGCAGGTGCAATGCATAATAGATGCTGGCAAGGTAAAGTGTTGCGCCAAAAATCTTATGAGAGGTGCATAGTGGGGGCCTAATGGCAGGGTTTATGTGTATATCTTGGCACCAAACAATTTTTGCCAAAAATATGGTTATCATGTGGTGTGATTTGTAAATTAGTTCGAAGACAAAATCTTTCTTCATATAATACCAGGTTATCCATTTTTCGGTTTCAAAAGTAAAGTTAAATAAAGCACACATAAAGCTATGATTTTGATAAAACTTTTATTTCATTATAATGCTAGGACCTTGTCATTATGTACGAAATACAATGTAATTTAAATGACCGCCTCTGGATTGGTTGCATCAATGCATATTTTGAAGTAGTTTTCGATCACCTTTTCGCGCATTTCGGGCGGTATTGTGGCGATAAACTGACGAATGTTGGTTTTAAAATGTAAACTCGATCTTTGACGTAGCCCTACAAAAAAATTCTAACGACGTCAAATTGTATGATCTTGGTGAGCAATTGACATTGCCAAAACGTGAAATTACATTTTCTGGAAACTTCTCATGCAATAAAGCCGACATCGGTTGAGACAACACATCGTCCATTTCATAATCTATAATTGCAGGCGGCCACAGCGCTCAGAATTTAAATTCGGATTATCCGCCATACTTTCATTAACAGAAGCGATATTTTCGACAGTGTGTACATTGCGATGATGCACAGGCCTGACCACATCTGTAACGCTTCCAGTCTCTTTAAATTTCTTTATTATCTTGCCAATTTCTTGCACAGTAGATCGATTATGGCGACCATAATCGCCCGTAATGCAAGAAAGGTGCCCACTTTTAAATCAAAACTTTTGTAGTAGGTTTTAACTGTTGTTACACGTTCTTCGATTGTTAAACGATCTATATTCGTAAAAGGCGAAACTTTCGCTAAATAAATTACACTTCAGATGATGGGTATTTAACAGCTGGAAGCCTTGGGCGACCGGCGTTTTCGAAAAAAATAAATGGATAACTTTGTATAACAGAAGTGTAAAATATTAAGTTATGAACCATAACTATAGCGTTCAAAAATCCGTCTTTTCCAGAAAAGTTATTCGAAAAAAACTTTTTCCTTAAATTCGGTTTTCGGTTATTTAACTGGCAAAAAAAAAAAAAAAATCTGAGTAGACGGCTTTCTACGGAGCCAAGTTAGAGGAAAATCTTCACACGTTTTAAACCAATTGACAATATTTTACAAGCGTATCTATATATTGCCTGAAAATCACACTTATTGAAATGGTCTGCTATCACACATTAGCTGATCCTATCCAGAAACTATCCCTGACAGCTAGGTGGAAACCTGCCAGATCTTTGATAGATGAGCTTATATGTAAACACACACATTATATATATTTATAAGGATCGACCAATTGTAATTCTTCTTTTCGTACCTTCCATACAAATGACCGATTTAACTGAAGTAATAAGAATGAAGTAAAATTTGGCAGACATAAAGCATTTGGTAAACCTAATTCTGAGAATGAAAATGTACGTCATTCTGGTATTTAAACACACAAATTGATCGACATATAAAAATTTAATTTTTTTTTCCGCTTTAATTCCAAACTTGTAGCTTGTACTTTTTAAAATTTAAAAAAAAAATTGACCAGATAACCCGATAACTTCCACAGAAACTACCTAATTTAATTCATATATTCCTAAATTCAAATCATTTATTTATTTGCATTAAAATCAGTATAGCTTAGCTCGCCTCGGGCATTTAGTATTACATTGACACGCCGCCTAGGGTGCCACACATACATATTGACCGGTTTGGCAGAAAGCATCTATAATTTCTAAGCGGAGGACTTCTTCTGCTTCTTTCATTATATTTTAATTCGTAGTATTTTTGTATAAGAAAATAGCGAGTTATCACTCCCCTTCCAGTGTTCCTCACACTTAGGGGACGTTTGATTGAGATATACATATATGCAGTACAATTAATTGAAATTTTTGTGTTGGTTTGTTTTTAATATGTATGATTTTTCATTTACTTTTGAGCTAAATCTCATTCTTTTATTTATGGAATGGAAATTTATAGTAATTTATTTAGGTTATTTTTCGTTTGGCGATATTTTATTCTCCCGTATTTTTTCTTTCACGTACAAATCAACTCAAACCACTGTGCTTCGTTCGGGAGCTCCCACAACAATTTTTGGATTTAACCGTTATACACACTTGTTTACACGCAAATGTATATGCGTACAAAATCGTATATTTCCGCTGATGTTCGGCACATTTCCTTTGCGTGCATTCGCTGCTACCGTACACACACACACATACGTACGAGTATATACAAGAAGAGCAGAGTAACACAACACAGAACAGCGCGAAATGAAAAAAACTAAACACATGCAAGAAAATCACGTTTAGACGTTCATTGTTTCTACAACATCCTGTTCGTAGAGATAACAAACAGTAAATGCTTGTATACATATCGTATACAATACATACGTACATATAGGTACATATGAAAAGGCAACGCCAAAGTGGTAAACTCGTACATGCATAGGAGTACTCGTACATTAACACACATGCACTTGGGGTAGTGAAACCCCAATTTTTTCCCAACCGTTACAACTGATGAAGATGTGAGGCGGAATTCAAGTGTTTGATTTTTGTTGCCGCTTTGCCATTAAGCTTCAACATATGCCTAGGGCAAACATGTGCTGAGTATCATGTCCTTTTTTTTTTGTTTTTGATTGCCTTTGTTTATCTCACATTTTCGAGCACTCGCTCTCCCGCTCTCTTTTTCTCTCTGAGTGCGTCTTCTTTTGTGCCATCCTTGAACGAAAATGTGTTACCAAAAATATCAAGCATCTCGTTTTTTTACATTTTATTTTTTTTTTCGGTTAACATAAAATGTTTTGCTGCCTTTTGTATAGTATCAATTCTTTTTCATACTTTTCTCTTTGTCCGCGGAGTAGCAGTGCTGCTGAGGTTGTAGGCGTTCGTGTTCATGTCCACGTTCCATTCAGGGACACGGATAAACGAAAGGAATTATATTTTATTAGAACTAAAGAAGATATAAAATACATGCTTAGCTTTCACCATGTCAATAAGGACTACTACTACTACTACTGCATTAGTTGATGTTTATTTTTTTTTGTCTGTCATATATTGATTGAAAGAATTTTAAGCGAAAATCTTTTCATTTTTTTGTGCTGCTTTTTGGGGAAAATCTTTTAAAGTTTAAAGGATAAGGATGTCCTCCGTGTCTATGGTTACAAAAGAAAACCAGTTTTGAAAAGATAAAGGAGTTATTGGACATTTACCTAGATAGATCTTTGTTTGATCCATATCCTTCACTATTCATGGTTAATTCTTCTATGAAATCTCAAAAATACATCTCAGTTATTTGGCTTTCAAAGACGGAAAGGAAGGCACTACAATATGTTTGCTTTAGTGATGATATTACTACATAGTAAAAGCAGGCAAAACACGTACAAATATCCAGCTCAAACTTTTGAAATTAAAGTTTGAAAAAAAATGAACTCAATAGTCTACAGATTTATGATATCTTCTTAAAAATTAAATAAAACGAACAAAACTCAACTTACGTTTTATATATAAAGTGTAGTGCAAATAAAACCATTATTTTTGCATCACATTGAATGATTTATTTATCATAGCCAGAATGATACAATTTAAGTGCTTAATTTTGTTCTGTAACTCATTGCCAATTTTAAGGCAATTCCATTATGCCTTTCTAATAGAAGCCCGAGTTTTTAAAGCTTCTCTTGAAGCGATTTTTTCATCAGCAAAATCAATTGCCTTAGATAGGAATAGGTGCTAATCACTGGATGCTGCCAGATCCGGTCTACAAGATGGATGCTGAGGAAGCTCTCTATCGATGTGTGTGGTATGGAGTTGTCCAGATGAAACATAGTTCTTCTCTTATTGCCAAAAGCTGGCCGCTTCTGGCTGATTGCTTCCTTTAAATGGTTCAATGTTGACAGAGTTCACGGGGGTCTAACGCGAGACTCGCTCTGAAGGCCTTGCCCACGGTGTGCTTATAATACCGGGCATATTACAATGCGATTGCCATCGCCCCGCTGGAATAGCCAACTTAATTTGGACTATCTAGGAATAGGGGCTAACAATTTTGGGACCATGCTACCGCAATTGTCAGCCCTTTCTTCCAGCCAGAAGATACCAAATTGATTATGCTAGTACGGCGGAGGTGAAGCCTATCTTACCACCTCTGCTACTATATGGGGCTGCAGCACCCGGTTGCAATGCAACTTCATATTCGAGCACAAAGTTTCCACCAGCGATTTTGGTTAAGATTTGCAGACCCACAATCCCATCAAACATACAGTAAAACCTTCTCGATCACCAATCCTAATCTTGACCACCATTTCTGCCGGCCGACTGTGAATTCCACCGTGACCATTTTCACTTGACGATGTCGTATGTGGCTCACTTTTCATCATCAGTCATCATCCACTTCAGAATTGGGTCGATTTTGTTACGATTCGGCAACGATTCGCAAATAGAAATTAGGTCCACGAGGTTTTTTAACTCTTTAACGCCGTCTACTGGACAAATAATGAATTTCTTTTTACTACACTTTGTATGTGCAAACTTTAAAGGCCAATGGCATATTTGTAGAATATCGATTTTTGGTTTGAGAAAATTAGAAAATTCTCATTCATTTTCCAGTAAATTCCAAACAAAAGGAAAATTAAATACGAGTACACTGTCGCAGTTTGTATATCAGGATAGGAGTATATCCGAAACAAAATTCAAAATTTTATTATTTAAGAAAAATATATACTTTTTCAAGTATACTTTTTATATTACCGATCTAAACTATTAATTGTGGTATTTAATATTACACAAAATTGTTTCATAAAATAACCAGAATAAGGCAATAATGCTAACTTTTAATTAAATAAAAATCATTGGTTACATGCGTTACCTTATCAAAAAAGCAAGTAGATACCGCTTAAAGTTTCAGCTTGTATGGCATCAACTACAGGTATTAAAAACTCAGCTTTGAGCTGTATTTTTGACTAAATAAGTAAGCATTTTTTCTGATTAGTTTATCAGTTAATCGCCACAGCAAAGTTATGACAGGAAGTCGTATACAAATATTTAGATTTTTACGATTTTATGCGATAACAGCAAGAAAATAAAAGTCTGCTGTGAACAATATTATAATTTATGGAGTTAAAAACGCGCTCTCTTACATGCCGCACACATTACATTATTTAAGTGGTGTTGTTATTTTGTGAGAGGTCATAAAATTACTATACACCGCTCTTAATTGACGAAAAAATAGTAAATTTATTTAAAAAATATTTAAACATTTTTTAATTTTTTAGAGGTGTGTTCAGTTTCTGTATTTTTTTTCTACTGAGTCGGTTTCGCCCAATTTCGAACACAACGGGTCTGTTAATAAAAGATATATTTGCGTCAAATCTTAAGGGGTGCGACCTCTAATTTGCTTTCAACACACATAGCGTCGAATGGACGGACATGCTTAGATAGACAAAAACGATTAGAAATGTACGAGTATATATTTTACGGGACCTCAAATGATTATTTCTAGTTGTTGCAAACGGAATGGCAAAATAAGTCACCCGTTCAACTAAGGAAGTAGAATATACAGGGTGGGCCATAAGGGTGTTGGCGGTTTAAATATTCAATTAAAAAAAAACTACGAAACATAAAAAAAATATATTTGTATTTTTAAAAAGTAGAAGCATGGGAATTTTTAAGACTTAAAAATAATGTTGTCCAAATGGCTTCCTTCGGCTGCTTGACACTCTTGGAACCGAAGTCGCAAATTTTGGAAAACTCGTTAAAAAGTTGTTCTCGGTATTTTGTTACTTTCCTGAATAATGTTCCTCTTCAACTGCTCTAAATTGGTCGGATTATTCTCGTAGACTACCGATTTGAGGTAGCCCCATAGAAAATAATCACATGGAGAGAGATCGGGGCTACGTGAAATGAGAAATGAGTTTTCCAGGAAAAACATTTTTCAGCAGCTCTATGGATACCCTAGCCGTATGACATGTGGCCCCATCCTGTTGAAACCACATCCTCGAGGTATTGCCTTGAAGTTCTTGCAAAGCTGGCACCAAAAAGTCTGCTAGCATGTTGCAATAATTGTTCGCTCTAACCGTCATCGCATGCCCTCTTTCGTCCTCAAAAAAGTATGGTCCAATAATACCGGTTGACGTTATCCCAGCCCACACGACAAGCTTAGGGCTGTGAAGTGGATGTTCATGCAAGCGTCGGGGATTAGTCTTGGACCAGAACCGACAATTTTGCTTGTTCACATGGCCATTAAGGTGAAAATTGGCCTCATCACTAAAAATCACGTTGTTGAAATTGTTGAACCGCTCTAGCATCAAATTGACAAAGTTAAGTCGGTTATTGGCATCATCGGATTTTAATTCTTGGACTATCTGAATCTTATAAGCCTTCAAATGCAAATCACGATTCAAAATTCGTCGTAAAGTTGTTCTTTTGACATCCAAAGACTGACTTCTCTTACGTGTTGACTGTTGCGAATTTCGCTGAACTGAAACACGAGCACGCTCCACAATGTCGGCTGATCGTGCAGAAACCGTAATTGGTACTGTTGAGCCGGTTGTTTCGAACATTCTGATCCATTTTCGTATCACATTGGCGCTTGGAACTTCACTTAAATCGTGTAAACCGTGTTCATGCCGATATAAACGTCGTGCAGTAATCACTGATTTATTGTTTTCGTAATACGCTCGGACACAAAATGCACGCTGCACTCCCGTGTACGGCTCCATGGCGACTAAATTTCCAGGAAGCGGCGCAGCGAACAACATATCCCCCCGGCACCCCGCGCCGCGCGTTACCGAGAAATTGAAAATTAAATCGCCAACACTCATATGGCCCACCCTGTATAACTTTTTGTATGAAATAATAAAAACTAAATTTTATCCAACAATAAATTCGATTTTCTTTGGTTCAAGCTATTTTATCTTATCTCCGCATTTACCTATGGCATCATCTGACATCAGCTTTAGTCCGCAGTTACCCCTATATAAAAATATGATATTCTGCTTAATTTGCTAGCTGACGATATTCCTTTTTTTAATACCAAATTCATGGTTCTCAACGTTCACACCTTGTTTCAAAATACTTTTTGTTCATTTCCAAATCCACTTTCGCTGGTTTCTTCCCAATATACCTGGTTGCTACACACATGGCAATGCTGAAGCCAAATGTTGCACATACTATCATTTGGAGGGAAGACAGGGTATACGGTGTAAGGATTCCTTCCCGTAAGGTCAATGGTGGCAAACTTTATATATTTACTAATTTCTAATACCGATAGGCAGTTCAGGCAAGAAATGGCGCCATCTTTTATTATCGCATATACGATTTTGTAGAGATTCTGTGTTATGCTAAAGGCAGAAATCTATTCTGTTTGGAAATCTATTTCTGATTGGGCCATGTAAATCGGAAACTGTGCATATGCTAGCATTGCGATAAAACCTGAAGAAATCCAAAGAAAAACTGATAGGCGGGAAAAATCTTTTCGTCGAGCATAAAGCTGCTTGCGCACACAGATTTCTGGTGTCCGAGACTTCTCAGACAGGTAAGCAATTATCTTACTGAGTTAGTTTGTACCTAACGAAGACCTACATAGATAGAGCAACATTCCACCTTACGATCTCTTCACCATACTTTTGGATAGAATAATTGTTTTAACATCATCGGCTGAACATTGCGATATGTTGCTACTACACGAAAGTAAAATCAAACTATTTGATTTAACGGGCAAAAAGGTTTTATTTAAAAAAAGCAGAGTTTGTTTGAAACAATGATTTATTTTGATGACCTTATCTTTCGGTAATAGGACTGGCCGACATAATATCTTCAGTCAATGTAGGCAAATATCTTAAATGGGCATTTTGCACCAAATGAGGCTTCAATTCTTTGGCGTTTGGGAATAAGGTCTTAAGTCATATACTATAGTTTTTCGTAATGTAAAATTGAAACTTATTTAATTGTTTGCAAAATTGAAATTTTTTGACTTAGTGCCTAAAGACCAAATGATTACGATTGGATGCAGTTGTGCTAGATTTCAATTATTGATACCAAACGAAAGAGAAAAAAAAAATGAGTTAAACCCAATCAAAAACTCAAAATGCATTTTTTTGACTTAAGACCTTATTCCCAAACGTGAAAGAATTGAGTCGATATTCGGAAAGTATAGTGAGGAACAAGTCTGACAAAATTATTATCAATTTTCCTGCTGTTATCGATTAATGTCAAAAATTCAGTTTAATGCTAAGTTTGGAACATCTACAAGTGTTTACATACAAGCTGAAATTTTAGGGGTAGGATCTACCTACTTGTTTTGAAAAAGTAAGGCATGTTACCAATGGTTTTTTTATTTAATTGAATCTAGATATTGGCCAAATATTGCCAAATGTTATTGCAGCCTTCTCAAGCAATGAGAGAGATTGAGTATAATTGGGTTTCGCTGCAAACGAGGTTAAAAAGGCGTTACTTGCCTTGATGGATTGAAACTTTACCCAATTAGAGGATCTTTGAAGTGCTGCGTCATTTGATCCCCTTCGTTTCTCTTTGCACTCCTCTTTCATTTAAATTAGGAGAGAGAATAATGACAAAAATGGATGAATTTATTTTTGGAGTTTTCGGAAGTAAACATGTATGGAAATATCATATTTGACGCATAATCATGTATGAATCATACCGGTTGTATACCGGTATCGATCTAGTAACATATTATTTACTTAAATAGCGACTAGAATGGAAAAGTCGGAGAAATGTAAAGTGCTGCAATCTTGTGTCCTCCTTTTTTAATTCGCTATAGCAAGGTTTGCTATCAGGTTTTTGAAACACCTGATCCTACGTCCTCTCCTGCGTCATCTATTGGGTTCATTGCCATAGATTTTTGTTGCGGAAGCATTTTGATCTGAAATGGAAATATATGGAATGAGAAAATATATTCGAAATACTTTGAAAATTGACACCTGAGCTCCCTTGTTCTCCAAATTTAAATGTTTCATTCTGAAGCTTTAGGATCGAAGGCAGATTTTGAAACCAGTCACATCTTAATGAGTGCAAAAGGACTTGCTCAGATTGGTTCAGTGGTTACAGAAATACTGTCATAGGAATTGGAAAATATATTCGAAATATATTGAAAATTGGCGTCCTGCACAAAAAACTACAAATGGTTCATTTTGGGGCGTTTTTAATATACGACAGATTTTTGAACCTGTCCCGCTCATACAGCTGACTTATGTGATGCCGGTATTCTCCGTTAGCGGTGATGAGTCCACAACTAAATTGTTTGCATATATGATAAACCGTAGTCGTTTTTGCGAAACGTTTCAAAATACAGCGTGTATGCACGACCAGTACAGAACTAACTGATGTATACCTTCACCCAACGTCCGTTTGTGCCAGTACAAAAATGTCTGGGTGCTAGAAGCGGTATGATAAATCTATAGATTTATCTACTGATATTTATCTTTGCTTTTTATCAAAAATGATCTAATGATCTAAAATAAGCAATATTGTAACTGCTGAAGTCTTCCAGTCTGAAGTCTGAAGTTATAGATGAACTAATGATTTTTGTAGACAGCCTAAGTTTACTAAACATCTTACGCATTCTAAATTATACTGAAAAATTTGACCTAAGAATATATGGTTTAAATTAGGTAATTTGTATGAAATGTACCAGAAAGGGCGTGGTTATCCGATTGACCTTTCAAATTTTACCAAATATTATATTGATAAAAATTAGGACTTAGGATAGGAAATTAGGACGGAATTAGGGACTTTAGCTTAAAACTTAAGTTCCGATAAGTCGGCCGGTTGGCATAGGAGGCACCGAGAGGGATGCAAAGACCTCCATATGTGGAGGTACCACTGGGGGCATGGTTACTTAGTGGTTTTTCCCAAAGAGAATTATGAATAAATTCAACGGTTAAAAATCTAAATTAGCGAAGCTTATTAACTAAAGAAATAGAGGAAAAATTGAATTCCGGAAAAGTAGCTAATTTTTATGGGAGTTACTAGAAGGGATAAAGCCATGCTTTCATTTTCACTCTGAGACACTACTATGAAGAAAAATCGACGTGGACCAAATTTGACTAAATTTAGTGGTACTTAGTAAAAGGCCTAAACCAAATAATAAATTGATAGGATGGGTCATTTGCGTGAGAGAAACCCAATGTAGGCGTGGTTAATCGGTTGATTTCCTCAAATTTTGCCAAACTAAGTTACTGCTGCCTACAAATGAGAAGTTTCATTTTCAAATCATTCAATTTCTACGGAAGGTATCAGGTGGGATTTGGTCCCCTGCGACTTTTTCCTGTTCCCAAGACTGTAGAGACCCATGAATGGACGGCGTTTTGCGACGATTGAGAAGATAAAAACCGAATCGCCGAACACGCAAAACACTTGTCTTATTTATACCTTTCACAAACAAACTAAACATGCTATATGAATGAAACTGTCCACATGTCTTCGAGATGAGTGTACCAACATAAAAAAAAAATAATAATCGAAAGTCGAATGTATGTAGCCCGCGAAATTTGAAAATTCACCTTATTTTTTGAACACACCTCATATATCAATCAAAAGATAGTATCAAACTTTGGTTGCGGTTATCTTCTACAACTTGGTAGTTGCTATGGATATTTGTTTAGGTTACGGACGTTAATTTACCTCGTACATTTTCAAAATATTTTTAGAAATGAATAAAAGAAATCCAACTACATTAACATACAATACAGCAGACATCAAATTTTATTGTATTCCATTCTTCAGACATGAGTAATAACGAAGACTTTATGAGTAATAAAGACGTTTAAGCACATGAAATTCGTTCAAGTACAAATTTCTTTATACGTTGTAAATCTTTGTAACCGCAGAATATATTTAACATTATACTAGACAAAGCAAAAAAAAAAAAAAAAA
>JAHXMU010000085.1:675425-691708 GCA_019455685.1 Philornis downsi
AAATCGAATAAAACACTCAAATTTGCATCATATGTTACAATTTTTTATTGGAATCGATAAATTGGTCTTTGCCATTTACTTTTTAAAGATAATTTCATGTAAATGTTGTCCGCGGCTCCGTCTCAAATTTGTCCATACGGGAGGTCCAATTTTTCGTGACTTTTTCGAGTATTTCGGCCTGTATTCCACTAATAACGCGTGTTATGTTATCCTGTAAGGCTTCAATAGTGCTCGGCTTGTCCACATAGACTAACAACCTGACATAACCCCACAAGAAATAATCAAGAGGCGTTAAATCGCAAGATCATGGGGGCCAACTCACCAATTAGTCCAGTGAAGACAGAAATAAATGTAATTTTTAGAAACAATCGTTCTAAATCGCTCTATTGGGAAAAATTACCACAAAGTTCTACGAAATTGGTCTATTGAGGAGAATGTGCTGAACTCATCATGTTAGAAAGCTCTATTTGGAAGAATCGACCGAAGTCGTTTTGTTGGAAGTAATCATTTGAAACCATTTTATTTGTAAAAATTAACCGATATTGTACTGTAGCTAAGGGTTTATCAAAGCAGTTCTATCGGGAAGAATCAATAAAATCTTTCTGTTGATAAGAATTAACCGATGTTATTCTCTCCAAAATAGTCAAACGAAATCTTTCCTTTGAAAAGAATAGATCAATCTTCAAACGGAAAAAAATTGTTCGAAATTGTTATGCTGAGAATAACAATTGATCGTTACTGTGCTATTAGAATTAATAAAGCGAAATTGTTCTGTTGAGAAGAATCGATCAAAGTTTATCTGTTGGGCAGAAGTATTTCAGAATAATCAATCAGAATTGCAGAGCAAATCATATTAAATCTATTAAGAAAAATCGATTGATACTATTCTGTTGAAAGCATCGATATTGTTTCGTTCGAAAGAATCTAAGAAAAATGTTCTACTGAAAAATAGAGCGAAATTCGTTTGATTGCACTCATTCATTATGAACAACTAATTAAGAACTGATAGCTACCATTTTGTTACCACAGTTTTATCGAAAAGAATTGACGGAATTTGTTCTATTGGAACAAATCGTTCGAAAATTTTCTGTTAGATAGTAATTGTTCGAAATCATTTTCTGTGGAAGAATTAGCCGAAGTTATTTCGATGATAGTAATAAATTAAAATTGTTCTGAACAATCTATCGAAATAATGAAGCCGCGACAAATAGACCATAATTCGGAAGAATTTTCCGAAATAATACTCTTGGAATGAATTGACCGAACTGATTGACCGTTCTAATGGAACGTCTTATTTGAAAGAATCGACGAATACTGTTTTGTTACGAAAGACCTTCCGAAATTCTTCTATTGAGAAGAATCGAATGAAATTCTTACGCTGAGGAGATATGGCTCATTGGAAAAAGATCTGGCCTATTTGGAGAAATAAATTAAAGTCATTTGGTTGAATGCAAGCCATCGAAATCACATTGTTTTGAAGATTGCTCAATATCTTTCGGTTAAGAAAGATAGGTCAAAATAGGAAAGAAAGATAGGTCAAAATTGGAAAGAACCGCTAAATCATTTCCACTAACAAGAATTTACTGAAAATTTTCCCAAAATTATGATTTCATCAAATCAAACAAAAGAATCAAATGATTGATGAAACATTTGAATAGTTATAAAAAGTGATCACTTTTCTAAAGACAGGTTAAACATTTATGTTTATTGATATGCTTTTTCCTGCCGGACCGATTTCATCCACTAGTGACACTGACTCATCGGCAGATAACTGGTCAAAAATGCCAAGTTCCGACGCATAATTAATATGTTGTAAAAAAAAGCCTTTATTTTTATCATGACATTGATAGCTTTATTTAGTATATTCAGAATGGTTTGATTTAGATCAAGTAGGCACCATTTTGTTCAATGGTCATTGCCATTTTGAAGGCAGTTCTATTGGAAAAAAATTGAGACAGCCGATTTTCCCAAGCTTTGCTTGAGGCAAATTTTTTATCAGCATAATCATTTATCATAGACATGAACAGGTGATAATATCTTGTTGCCAGGTCCGCACTGTAGGATTCCGGAGCTTCTGTGGAGCTTCTGGCGAGTTACTATCGGTGTGTGCGGCCTGACTTTAACCTAATAGAATATAATTCATCTCCTATCGGGCGATTCTCCGCGTCTGGGCGATTGCTCTCTTCAGACGGTTCCATTGTTCACAATACAGGTCTGAATTAAGGAAGTGTCTGATCATAGAACATAATTCTTTGCCAATCCCACCAAACCCGCAGCAAAACCTTCCTCACCGTCAATACTGGCTTGGTGGTTCGACCACTCCCATTTGTGCTTGACGTTATCATTAGTGTCAGTTCATGTAAGCCATGTGGCTTACATACATCGTACCCCTTTCTGTATCCGGCTTTTATTCAAGTGGCTCCAGACGGATTTTTGTCCAATGTTTGGCTCCTGGGGAATCAAACGGTACTGACGGCAGACTTGCAGATTGCAATTATTTTATCGACAATTTCGACGATTGTACTTCTGGCTTACAAATAGCCGGAATGGAATGGATGAAACCAGAATTGTACATGATTGGCAGTTACAGTATCAGGATTATAAACACTATTCACATTTTCAACCAGCTGGTTTGCGTTTCGCCTTAATCGAAGAATAACTGTAAAATATTGTGCATTCTCTCCTTTTGACGCGCTTTCAAACAACACTGAGTCAAGCAATCACAAAACTGTCTGCGTAGTTTTTTTGTATACGAAATCTGGTCTTTATAATCCCATCTAGTGTAAACCGAGCGCACTTATACAAAATGAGATGCAGAAGCCATCTATTGGAAAATTAATGAATTTATGTTTACTATACCTTTTATACATCGACTTGGCCCGTATCTTCAGCAAAAATTCTTAACAGGAAAAACTTGGAGCACTTCTGCATCCATCAACAGCCATTAATTAATTAACGAAAAAAATCTGACGCCTTAATTTGTCTACAGTAGATTTGTCCCTTGTAGGGCAAGGTTTCCCTGCAATACCGATTTCGCCTGCTTTGGAGTTTAACTTGTCTATGATTATGAGATATTTTGCTGTAGAATTGTGGCCTCCTTTGTAGCCTCAGATTGTCCGGTCTTTACTGGGAGCGTGGCCTAATCAAAGTGGATTTTTTTATAACGATCGAGAATATCCGCACTTTGTAGGGTCTCAGGATATTACAAACCTACTATGTTGTCCTATAGCGGATGGTATAAAAATGAAATCAACTTAGTTAATTTAATTCATTTGTTACTTATCAAAGTTATTCTTCGCCGCCGACTGTATTGTTGTTGATATTTGTCTGTGGCTTGTATCCTAGGTGTCAGTGGGTTGGTATAATTTCCTTTACACTACAGCTGTGCCTGTCATTGTCATTGACAAATATAAGTGTTTGGTAATGTTCGAGTGCACATGTCGAATATGAATTCTTTTGTTTCTTCATATTCCCAGGAGATAAAATTTAATCCTTTTTAGTCCTTGCTTATGCTGGTCAATTTCATAGACCCAAAAATGTTGGCTATGTTCGACCGTTATCTACCGACTTACAAAGCCACACGTGCCGATATATCAATCACGAACAGATGTGGCCATAGACCTGTGTGTGGATGTGTCTTTACCTATCTTGTGCAGGTGTCTGTGCCGAGATTCATTGCTGACGTCATTCATTTACTAAATGGGAACGGGTATCATACAGACAACATCGACTGGGTTACATCGAAAGTGGTGAAATACTGATGTTCTAGAATTGCCTGCATTGGCATTCCATAACCCATCACCCATTCCGCCATTTTGACAATGAAAAATTGAGATTGTTCTTGCTGTCGTCATTACTAACGTGGCTATGTGCTGGGGGGATATGAGCTGAGAGGCCTGCCCCAGTAAGTTGAAATGAGTGGGAGGGAGACTGTCATCACTTGACTATCATTTCGGCAGTCAGATACTCGTGTAGAACAACTGACAATTGCCAGCGATAATTTTAGATAAATGAAATGTCGGATTTGTGGCAACAATACAAAGAATTCGCTGCCAAAGCAACAACAAACAGCGGCACTGAAAATATAGTCGACAAACATAACTTTATCGTCTGCAACACCAACACCACTGCCATTATTACTGCCACCGTCAAAGATAACAAATACCAAGTTTGATTCCAACAATATGTACAAGCTCAACAACTTATGTATATTGTTTATGAATATTAATGTTCAATTTCCATTGTAAGATACGACATAACGATAATTCCGTTTAGTCACATAAAGATGAAGCTGGCTCTACAACTGTTACAGCCACAACCGCAGCTTCTGTAAGCGGTTGGCACTGCCTCTGTAGTTACTACTAGAAAATGTAGTCCAACAAGCCTCCAAAAATACGATGAGGTCTAAAACGATGATGATAAAATGGCACCAGAGAAATAATATGGTTAATATAGAGGCCCATCATTTGGCAGCCTATTAAATCATCGCCATCGCCATCGTCACCATCACCATCCCCGTCAGCAACATCACCAAGCAAGCATTGGCTTCAGCATCAGCAGCGTGTTGTCGTCATCAGTTAAATTTAGTTATTATATTAGGCAATGAAATAAATTAGCAAACAGATTTTTAACATTTCAAACACGAACTTGTTTTTAACAAAGTTTGTTAAATATGAGGATTTGAAACAATACCAAGACTAAAACTTACTTTACAGGACGACGCAGCAAAAGAAAAGGAGCGATTCTCTCGAAATAAGTAACGAAAATCATTACCAATGTTGCCAAGAAAATGATTCTTTATTCTTTATATCAACATAAGTGAAAAAAAATTAGGCTAATTACCGACGATGGCATTGATTTCTAGAACAAAACGGGATCGGAATGTCTGTACAATGCTTAAAAAAAAAAAACAACAAAGCTGAGTGTGCCTATTCGAAGGCGGTCCTTAAAAGTGGCCGACCTAACTTAGAAGACACAAAAAAGTTGAGAAAAATGTTCTTTATTTTTTAACATAATCAACACTTTCAATACTTGTTCCAGCGATATTCGATAGTTTGTACATCCTGTTTAGAATCTACGGAATTTAAACGTGAGTCTCGCCGTGAAGAACGCACATCCTGTTTAAAGCAAGAGCTGTTAGACTCTGTTGATTGTTCTTCCTTTCTGAAGATACTCAATATAAATAATCTCATGCGCATCCTAAAAGACAGGCGCGAAGAGCTTACCTGCAAATGAAACCGTCTTCGCCTTTTTTGGACAGGATTCTTCCATTCCAGTCCACTACCTTGATTATTCCTTTGTATCCTTTGTGTTGTGAAGTGGTAGATCCATGTATCATTCATAGTTATAAATCGACGTAAAAATTCGGTTTTATTACAATGAAACATCGCCAAACACTGTACTTAAACATCTTCACGACGCTGTTTTTTCGCTATTGACAGCAAGCGTGGCACCCATCTTGCGGACAGCTTTCTCATCTTCAAATCTTCGGCCAATATGTATACGATGCATAGCACTTTTTGAAGTGTATATCATTTCAGCTACCTCACGCACCTTCAGCCGATGATCATCCAATATCATTTTGTGGATTTTCTTAACCGTGTCTGGCTTGGACACCTTAATTGGTAAATCACTACGATGTTCGTCTTGGCAGCTTGTACGGCCTCGTTTAAACTCTGCTAGTCAATATTTTACAGTAGTAAACTAAGGAATAAACTCCTCCAGTATAGAATCTAGCTTTTATTAGTTCGACTGAGACCTTTAAAATGAAAATATTGAATTACATAACGCTGACCAATTTTTTCTATGTTTACAAATTCACTAAAATATAGGTAGTTTACTTTTGATGGCTCATATAAAAATACTAAACAACGTGGCGCCTTGAAACTCAGAACATATATTTTATAAGGTGGGCACTTTTCACCAAAATAATTTTTATCAAACTATGGACACCATGTAAACGTCAGGTCGACTAATTTTGTCATCGCCCCCTGTTGCTCTGCAGATTGTAGCGACCGCCGCAATTATATGCACGATAGCCCTGGGTACTAATCATTTCAGAAAATGACGTTGCCAACTTTGTTAATGGTTTACCCGTATTGACCTTTTTAGCTATTGGATTCAGATCTATGGTGTATCCATGTTCCGTCCATGAGAACTATTCGCATTATTCCATCGGCATCAATTTTGTGAGTTGTGTACAATAAAAAGATTTTTGAACGTTACTAAGATTAAAACGCGAAATGATACCATGAAGAAAAGTGTGAAAATGGTTAAGGAATGTAATGATTGAATAGTATTATATTTTCGTGGACAAAAATAACTCCGACAGCAAAACTTCTTTCAGAAAACAATCAACAATCAATTTCCTTTAATAGAATAACGCCGGCATCAAATTTTCTGTGTGAAAAATATGTCGACGGTATATTTTCTATAAAAAAATCTTGTCATCAATAAGTTTTCTTTATGGAAATTATGTCTATAGTAAATTTTCTGTAAAACATTTAAGTCACCAACAAATATTTAATAAAAAAACGGTAACGACTAATAAATTTATAGGGCAGGCGGTATTTATAAGAACATTATGTTAATAAAAACTTTTCATAAAAATATCTTGTTTACAAGAACTTTGTATATAAAAAATTTTGTATTCAAGAAATCACCTACAAGAGCGTAATGTCGACATTGCAATCGTTGTACGAAAATTATATTGTCACCACGTTTCCTATTTAGAATTTATGTTTACAATTTACTGCCTGTAGAAATCTAAAAACGAGTAAATAGTAATAAGAAAGGTATGTCGATAAAATTGTTTGGTTTAAAAAACTCAATAGCATAAACAACACTCATACCGACAATATGTTCAAATTAATGTATTCATATATTGTGTTCGACCCAATTGTTTATAGAAATTTTGTAAGTTGTATGTATTTCCATACAATATTTGTAGTCTACTCTATTTAAAGTAGATATGGATTATTAATTAATAATTTTTCTAATTTTCTTTCAAAAAATATAATGTCGCTGTTATTTTCTTTTATAAAATATATAATGCCGATATTATTATCTTTCAAAAAAATACGCCATAATTTTATTACACAATATTTGCAATGTCCATTATTTCCCGATTACGCCTACAACGAATTTTCAGTAACATTTTTTTTTTTTATTCGCTATAAAAAATTTTATTCGAAAAATTTTCTCGAAAATAAATTTTTATGAGAAGGTTGTTTTAGGCATAAATTTTCTAGTCGAACATTTTGTAGTCAGGAAATTACCTGTGAATAATTTTATAAGCAAGAAATTATTTTTAAAAAAATCGTAGTCAGAATTTATAAATAATACTGGCATTATGATTGTCATATGAAGATTATGTTGGCAACACCTTTGCTATGTGAATGTAGTGTAGTGCTTTTTATCCGTTGTATGTAGGAAACCTATGTGGACACTAGAAATTGATAAGAAATGTTATGAAAGTTATGTCGACAAAATGGTTTCTTTTCGAAATAATTTTTAAAAATTTCGATTGTCTACATAATTTTGGTGTAGCAAATTTGTTTCGACAAGTCTTTCTTATAGAGCATTTGTTGTCAACGTAGTTTTCTTACGAAAATGTTGTTGTATATGTGTAATTTCATAAAATAATTGCAGCTGAGATTATCTTATTAAATTACTGACATTACAGTAATAAATTTTCTAAAAGAAAATAATCTCAGCTGCAAACAAAAAACTATGATGTTGACATCATTTTCTTTTGTCAACTTTGTTATTGTCATTGTTTTCATATTAAAAATTTTGTTGTCGCCATAATCTTCTTATAGAAAACTTATTGTTGAATTAGTTTCTTTTAAAGACATTTTGTTGTCCATGTATTTTCTTTTAGGAACAATCATCAACATCGTCAATATCATTTTCTATAGAATTTTTTTTTGTGAGCTTAATTTTATATCAGAAAATCCAATGTTAAAACAAATAATGTTTAACGACTTTGTTACCGCCGTTATTTCCTTATAAAAATGTATGGGCGAAGCAATTTTCTAATGAAAAATTGCAGTTATTTGCAATTGTCAGTAAAGTGTACAATTTGCTTGGTACTGATATTACGCTGTCCACTGCTGACTCCATCGACAAATATATATTGCATTGTACCAAATCTCTAAGGTGCAACAGAACTGTATAGTCATAAAGATAGTCAGGGCGCAGCATAACATTAGCCCTTGTTGTGGCTAATCACTAGAATAGTGGTTGGGAGCCAACTACATTTTCGTATACATATAAAAGGTGGCGCACAAGTAACGTTTCTTTTCTTTTTTTGCTAAATCTACGCGAAGATTTCATAAAAAGCCAGTAGATAGACACAGAACTGGAAGAGTACATTCCGTTGAAAAATATTTTTTCAATATGAATAATTGCACTAAAATTGTTTTCGAAAAAGCATCCTTGAGGGTATTGTCTTTTTTTTCTTTTTGCTAAATCGGCCCGAAGATTCCGTAAAAAGCCAGTAGACAGACACAGAACTGGAAAAGCACACAATATTCCATAAAATCGAAGCTTGTACACCCAATACCCTTTAATACAGTCCACAATATTATGGACGGACATAAAAAACATAGATTTTTATGGCGATAGGATCATTGATCTCTGAATGTTTATAGTTTTTTATAAAGGGTGGCGCATAAGCAACGTTAACGGCGATTATATTGAATGTGTTCTTGTGCATCATTTGGTTTTAACTCATGAAATAATTCGTCTTATATGGAAAAAGATGTAACATATGCAAAATTCTTTGCAAACATCGCCTAAACATCTCCCAATACCTGCTTCCAGTCGTGCAATGGTCACTTCATTTCGAACTGCACGAGGTCTTCCAGCACGCGGAAGATCACAAATAGCTCCTTGTTGCCCAAAACGCTCAACCAATCGGTAAATTGTTGGAGCGCTAGGAGCATTTCGAACATGAAAGAAATTTCGATATGTTCTGAATACTTGAGTGCTGACTTTCAAGTAAAATTAAACAACTTTGTTCTGTGATGAGCCTTTCCAATATAAATTTTCCAAGTATAATTTAGTTAATTCTGTAAAGAGACGAAAAAAAAGACTTAAACGAAAAATGTATTCACTGATCAAATCTTAACGTTGCTTGTGCTCCACCCTATATATGTATTTTAATCATACTAAAGAAACGCCAACAAAGAAAAGAACAATAATAAAACTTTGTCTAAGCATTACAAGGTCTCCCGTTTAACTCAATAACATAATCAGTACAAGAATAACATGTAGTGATTAAGTTTTCTAAATTTTGCATTGTAATGCACTGTCCACAAAGCTAATAATTACCTTTTTGTTTGTGATTTCTCTTATTTCGAAGTAATTAATAATGTTAATATAATATCATATTGATGATTAGCAAATTTGTAAAAACAACTGTCATGGTCTTTAATTTCCGATTGCCATTTTTTTATTACTAAGTTGGAGTTACATCTAAGGAGAACTTTCGGAATAATGAAACGTTAAAATTATGACATCAAAAAAAAAAAAAAAAATGTATTTTATTATTTTCAGAAGTACAATCGGATTAGTATCACATTTCCTAGAGGAAAATGTAAAGTGTATCGTCTCATATTTCATGTAGGAAATTTCATTCTTCCTTTTTATACTTGTCATATTGTCCGTTGCAATTTCTCACCAAAAATTTCGTCGCCCCATTAATTTTCTTACAAAATATGTTATTTTAAAAACTTTATTATAGCAATTTTTGATGGTCGTCTCAATATTCTCATAAGAGTTTTCATTGTTAGTCAGTGTGTTATTGTTCGCCACAATTTTTTTTTTTTGTTCTGCACAAATTTGCTTATCGAATATTTTATTTGACAAGCGACTTTCTTATAGAAAATGTTGTCCGAATTCATTAATGGAACATTTTGGATTTTGATCGTCAGCAAAATTGTGATGAACTCAATAATAACTGTAGGAAAACTGTGAAGTTACAGTAACTCAATAATAATTGTAGGAAAACTGTTACAGTTATTATTCTGTTCATCATAATTTCTTACATAAAATTGAGTACATTTGTCATACTTATAACTATGATGGGGTTTGCCAACAAGAACGCAAGATTTAAATGACTGATGCAGCAATTGTATTGTTTCTCTGGCTGTATGATATGTGGCGCCGTCTTGTTGAAACCACACCATTGACTGTCTGAGCTTGACATGCCTCATTTAAATAAAAAAAGGTCCAACGATTCCTCCAGCCCAAAATCCACACCACACAGTGACACGTTGAGGATGCATTTGCTTCTCGTGAATCACTTGAGGATTGTCGTCACCCCAAATGCCACAATTCTGCCTATTGACGAAGCCATTAAGATGGAAATGGGTCTCGTCACTGAAGATGATTTTATTGGGAAAATCAGCATTTTCATGTTGTCCCTCCAATACCCAATTAACGAACTCCCTTCGCTGTCCATGGTCAACTGGCTTCAGTTCCTGAGTCTATTGAACTTTGTATGCATGAAGATGCAAATCTTTCGTCAAAATTCGCTGCATAGTGGATTTGGAGACACCAATTTGCTGAGCTCGGTGTCGAATTGAGGTGGATGGAGTTTAAGCGACATCATCACGTACAGCTGCGACATTTTCGGTCGATCGACCTGGTCGAAGGCGCGTTGTTGTCTTTACATCACTAACAGACCCAGTTTTGACAAATTTATCCATTAATCTCTTTACAGTTGACTCTTTTGGAGCATTATTGTGACCCCAAATTGATCGCAATTTGCGAACTGTAGCCGCAAAACTTTCACCATTTTGGTAAAACAATTTCACAATGAGAATGCGTTGTTCATTCGTGTAGAGCTCCATTTTTACTAACCTCGTACCTTCTACTAGCAAAAAATAACAATTGTTCAAATCACACTTCGAATGGCTCCAAACTTAAATCTTGCATTCTTGTTGGGACACCCAAACCAAATTCAGTAAGAGTTTTTATTGTTTTTTTGTTGAGTATACGAGTATGTTCAAATTTTTTGTTAGGAAACCAAATCTCCAGCTAAATTCCTTAGGGGAAAATTTTCATTTATAAGTTGATTTTTTCATCGTTGTTTTGTTTTACAAAAATCTAATAAAACATTCAAATTTGCATCATATATTAAAATTTTTTTATTGGAATCGATTAATTGGTCTTTGCCATTTAATTTTTAAAGATAATTTCATGTAAATATTGTCCGCGGCTCCGTCTCAAAGTGTCCATTCGGAAGGTCCAATTTTTCGTCACTTTTTCTTGTCCACATAGACTAACGAATTGACATAATCCCACAAGAAATAATTAAGAGGCGTTAAATCGCAAGATCTTGAGGGCCAATATCAGTGTGGCATGTTGCATCGTCCTGGTAAAACCACATGTCAATCAAGTTCAACGCAGCTAATTGGGGCAAAAAAAAAAAAAAAAAATCGCGTGTCGTGGCTGGATATCATTCGCCGTAACGCCATAACGTTTCTTCAATGGTCGTCCTTGAAGAAAAATGGACCGATGATGCCACCAGCCCATAAATTACGCCAGAGTGTCGCTTGTTCGGGATGCACCGGTAATTCATATATGGCATGGGGCTGTTTATCACTCCAGATGCGACAGTTTTGCTTGTTTACGTGTCCGTTCAGCAAGAAGTGAGCCTCATCGCTGAACACAAGTTTTCGATAGAACAGCTGATTTTCTTTGAGCTTTTGTAAGGCCCATTCACCAAAAGTTAGACGTTGTGGTAGGTCATTCGTCATTCCATAATGAAATGGCTGAGTATACTGCACAGTTTTCACTTTGACAGATGACATTTGGACGCCATTACCAACCAGTGCTGCCAACCTGAAAAACTTAAATCTTAAAAAGTCACCCTATATAATATTTTGTTTGTCGTCACAATTGTTTTCGAGAATTCTCTGATAATAAAATTCTGCCGATAACTAAGTTGTTTTAAGAAAATTATATGCCCAATTAATTTTATATAAGAATGATTTCGTGAATGCGTCTTCAACATATTTTCTATGGGACTTCTATTTGAATAACCAATTTTTAATAGAGTTATGTCGACAGTTAGTTTAAAAATAAAATGCGTTTAAGCTTACTCAATGTGAGAAGCTCTACCATATCTCATACATGAAATGCAAGGGAGTTGTTTTTTTTTGTTTTTTTTTTTTCTTTTGGTAATTTTTCATACTAAAATTATGTGGACAATAAATTTTTCATAAGAAAATTGTCTCCACAACAAATGGCCCATAAGAATATTATTTTGATATCAGAACTGTGTCGGAAAACAAAGCGACAACATTTTTTCTATGAGAAATCTTTCTCAATTAACTTTTCATGATAAAATTATGTCGACAACAAAATTTCTATAATAAAAATACTAGTCCTTACGAGGATTATCTCCAAAACGTTGGATTATTTGAAAACCAACATTCGCCAAGTTATCGTCGAGATATCGCCCGAAATGTGCGAAAAAGTGATCGAAAACTACCTCAAAAGGATCCAACCAATCCACAGGCAGTCATTTAAATGACATTGTATTTCGGACATAATGGCAAGGTCTAAGCATTATAATAATAGAAAACAAATTCCCTATAAGACAATTATATAACTTTTTTGTAATGTAAATACGACGACAGTTATGTCGCCAACAAGTTTTTCTTAAGAAAATTATGCTGCCAATAAATTTATTATGAGAAAATAATATCGACAAGAACATTTTTTTCAATAAGAAATTTTTTTTATGTAAGAAAATTTGTTGTCGACGTTATTTATGTGGGTCACAAATTTTCCAGATGAAAATTATGTGAATAGCATATTTTCCAGAAAAAAATTATGTGAACAAATTTTGAAGAAGAAGATTATGTCGACAATAAATTTTCTATAAGAAAATTATATCGATAACAAACTTATGTCGGCAACAAATTCTCCATAAGAAAATTATATGGATAACAGATTTTGTGTCGACAACAAACTTTCTATTAGAAGGTCATGCCGATAACAAATTTTCTACGATAGAATATATATCTAAAACTTAGATGAGAAAATTATATCGGTAACATATTATCTACAAGAAAGTTACACCGACAATAAATTTTCTATAAAAAAGTTAATTCAAAAAACGAGTTTTTGTGAGAAAATTATATCGACAACAAAGTTTCTGTTAGGAAACTATGCAGACAATTAATTTTGTATAAGAAAATTATGTCTACAATAAATAATATAATGAAATTGTGTCTACAATAAATTTAGTATAATAAAATTATGTCTACAATAAATTTACTATAATAAAATTATGTCGTCAATAAATGTGCTATAATAAAATTATGTCGACGATAAATTCACTATAAGAAAAATTTGTTTTCAACAAATTTTATGTATCAAAAAGTTGTCGGCATCAAAGTTTATATAAGAAAATTTTCTTACAAAACATTTTTATATCTATTTTTAAATTGATATCGTCGTTTTCTGTAAGAAAGCTGCATTGACTGCAAATTTTTTAAACAAAATTTGTTTGACGTGAAATATTTGTAAGAAAAGTGTTTAACTACAAGTTTTCTGTAATAACTCATAACTTTTCTTTCCTTCTAGAATTTTTAAATTTTTATCTGTAAGAAATCTATATTGTCAAATAATTTTAAATTAAAGGAATGTCGATATGTTCTTTCTGAGATAATTTGCAACAAACAACTAATTTTCATTAATAAACTTATGTGGACAGTATATTTTCACTAAGGCAACATATTTTCTATAAGAAAATAATGACGTCAAGAAATGTTCCTTAAGGAAGTTATGTTGATGACACATTTTCTATACGATAACTATGTCGAAAATATATTTGCAATGAGAAGATATGTCGGCAATATATTTTCTGTATGGCAACATAATTTTTTAAATTGTTTTCTCTAGGAAAATTGCGTCGAAAATAAATGTTCAATAAGAAGAATAATCGACGACAAATATTTTATAAAAAAATTTTGTCAACTTTTTTGATATTTATTGCAGTTATAATACATTAAAAAATAATATCGTTCAGAACGCAGTTTTTTAAAGTGTAAATTTGACTTCCTACTTGATACCTCATAGCAAAAACTTTGCTGGCGAAATTTTGTATAATTTAAAATATTCTTAAATTCCACTTTGCGATAATTGTCTGACATTTGCCTAATCTCCTTTGATCGTTTTCACGTAATTGCCGTTTTTACGTTGCTGAATTTCATCTATTCTCGAAGTGACTTTCCCGATAATATAATTACTAAACAAATTGTTTGTAATTATTTGCTGTTCTGGGGTTATTGAAAAGGGAAACAAAGGAAAACAGAAATAACGAAACAATTCATTGGATAATTATCGTGATTCGAAAAGACAACCGGCACAAAACTGAATGATGATACTGGCCAGCTAACTAAACGTAATATTGAATTGTTGTAAAATGCAAACATTGTTGGACGAACAGAGAACAAAGACCTATTTGTAGGTCTTTGTGTTTGTCTGAGTTTACTCACTGTGTCCCAACTGCCGCCCCCGGGACCCACACGAACCTGTAATGATTAAATGTCAATCATTGAATGAAAAAGTATGACGTGCGATGTAAATATCGTAAAGCAAAACAAAATCGAAATAACAAAATTACAAATGTTTCTAGATACTTTAGCATGCATCGCTTGGAGCGATGAATGCACCAAAGATTCGCATAGAGAAATTCCAATAAAAATGTAATTGGACGCAATCCAAACAGTCGATGAACCGAAGATATCTTAAGTGGTGTGTGAGATATGAGGAAGAGTCTCCTTTCAAAATGACAACACGGCTGACAACACTTGTGCAATGTTGCTAAAGGCGAGTTTCGAACAACGACAAATGTCGCGCTGATTTACAGGCATTAAAACAACATTTGTCGCAAACCTGTCTGATTTATTTGGATAATTTTTTCCTTTTTTTTTTTGTAAAATAAAATAAACATGACCAATGTACGCAGTCACATTTACGTAGTTCAGTTTTGTACTATCTCGCTAATGAATTTCTCTGTATTCGCTCGAATACCCCCACACTGGCTCTAGCTGGGTATCCACGTTGTGGTGAAACTGTCACCATCAGGGAGGGAGAGGTGCGACGAGAGCGGTTCTTAATGGTACAGGTAAAATGATTACGGTGATGCTGAGATGCTGATGATCTCAACTGAATATGTTTTTTTCAGTTTTTATATTTGTTTGTATTTAATTCTATCGGTCATTTTTTCCTTACCTTCAGAACTCATTAGTATTAATTGTTAACAATGATGATGATGACGATGATGATGATGATAATGATAATGATGATGATAATGTTGGCATTGAGATGAGTTTGGTATGAGTTTTATTGTACGATAAAGCCAATGAATTGACAGTCACACCTAAGAATGTGAGGCACCATAACAGCTTGTTCTTTACCAATATTTGGATTTGTTACCCTATTTTGTAAATAGGCCCTCCCTCTCTCTTTCATACTCTTAATTTTTAAACTGAATGGAATTCAGTAATTTTTCAGAAAATCGGGTAGGCGGCGCTAGCTACATTATATCACATATTTCTTAAATGTTTATTGTTAAATTTCATCAGTTCTGTCGACACACTATGGAGAACTTTCGAAATATTATACACAAAGTTTGCGCAGTGGTTAAAATCTCTTAATATAATATGAGAGCTTGTAACGTTAAAAAACCAATGTCATGACGGATAACGTTCATAACGTATATCAGCCAGTTTATATGACAGTATATATATATGGATGACTGAATTTAAACATGGTTGTACAATTACTTATGATGAATAAATCTTCTATAAATCCATAAAACTGGTTTGCCTGATTTAAGAGTACGAGCGCACGAGTTTGGTTACAAATATTTCAGCTTTTCAAAAATAGTTATCGAAAAGTTTTCGGGGCATTGCACAGTCTTTCGCTCGCCCGGATAACTTTGACAAATAATTGTGGAAACTCAATTTCCTTATAAAATTTCGTCGTTGATCAATTAATCCATATACAGTATTCTCACATAATTTTCATATAAAAAATTTCATTGTGAATCTATTGATTAATAGTTTGCTCATCGAAAATTTCATCGTTGTTCTAATTGAATATTTCGTATGTTCTAATTGAATATTTCGTTGTCGATCGATTGATCGACACACAATTAAAAAAAAAATCCTTCGTCAATCGACTAATCAACGCATAATTTACTTATAAAAAATGTCATCATCGATCGATCGATCGGCACTCTTTTTCTTATAAAA
>JAHXMU010000085.1:697820-714180 GCA_019455685.1 Philornis downsi
ATACCTCAAATGTGGCAAGAGAGTTATTCAAAAGGCAGCGGCTACATTTGCCCTCTTTTACATTTACTCTTTTTGGTAATACACTGATTCAACATGGCTAACTCACCCAGACTAGTTACATGTTCACTTACTCCTCTTAAATTGTCATTGATAAGAGTCCAATATCCACTATAAGCCGCGTATAGACAATAATTCCTTGCTACCCGGTCTTCTGCGTTTCATCTTCAACTTGTCGCATTAATATTTGAGAAAGTCTATCATATTTTTACCCTTCCGCACAACATAAAATAGCAAATGCAGTTAAGATATTTTGCAAACTTAACTACATCGATGCAATTATACAGTTTATAGTGCTCATTACTCATACAAAGTCGATAATCTTCGTTACTGGTAAAGGGCCCTTGTATAAAACAACTCATGAAACTCCCTTCCATCCAACTCATGAAATTTGGAAGAATATTTCACACTCAGTGAACTTACACGCACCCCATTTTTACACTTACTCTGCAGTTTCACGACCGTTTCCAAACGTCACAGTTTGAGAAGCATTTGCTAGAATTGACGATTACTAGACTGCTCGGAGTGTTTGTCAAACACATCGAGGTAATCGTCACTCAAATAATGGGAGGTGTTGCTATCGCCTACATTAACCGTCGCTCCATAACATCGAAGGCATTATTTAGCATGGTTAGAATGATCCGATTTAGGTCGAATATTCACCGTTTTGTTCGATAATTTATTGCCATTTTCAAGGTAATTCCGTTAAGCCACTCTCATAGAAACCCTCCCCTCATATTGGAAAAAACTGGGACAGTCGACTTTTACAAGGTTCTGTTTAGGCGATTTTTTCACCAGCAAGACCTTCGCTATAGACAACGGCAGGCGGTAATCACTTGGTGTCAGGTCTGGATTATAAGTTGAATATATAAGAACATCCCAACCAAGCTCCCGGTTACTATCGATGTGTGTAGTCTGGCGCTGGCCTGATGGGGAACAATTCGTTCCCTATAGGCCAAAGCTGGCCGCCTCTGGTTGACCGCGTTCATATTAGATGATTCCCTGCGTATCCCACAAAACATACAGCTAAACCTTCCTAACTTGGTCACCGTCTTCAACGCTTACCGTGATTCGATCACAATTATTCCCGCTTCATTTTGTCGTAAGTAGTCCAGTAGTTTTTATCACCAGTCACCATTTGCTTCAGAATTGGATCGGTCTTGTAATGATTTAGGAGAAGAAAATTCGGTCCATGAGATTTTTTTTTTTTTGCGTTAACTCGGATAGTACAATTACATCGAGTTTCTTTTTGCATCCAGCCTTGCTCAAGTGGTTTCAAACGGTTTTCGTGTATTGCTTAGCTCCAGTAGAATCGAAACAGTGCCTACATGATGGTCGAACTTGGCGATTCCCATTATTTTATCGGCATTTTTGGGCAATTGGTCTTCTAGAGCGTGGTGCACCTTTAACGTCAACATTACCGCAATGGAACCACCGAAACCAAAATTTGGCGTGATTGGCTGTTGGAATATCAAGACCATGAGCACTTTTTTTTACTTATGTTCACAGAAGAATTCGTGTCGATTATTCAAAGGCAAACAAAAGAAAAGCGTCAAGCGGTAGTATGCGATAATAGACGAAATTGCTGCATCTGCTTAAAGGAAGAGACCTGTTGAAAGCTGTGCAAAGTGACTAAAAACGCAACAGTAAGATTAAGATCTTAGTACTTTAGGATGAATATGGTTCTACATTTTACGCTGAAGATGGAAGGACATTTAATAGCAAATATTATGTGACACTATTGAATCGTTTGGAGGACGAAATCTAGAGGGTTGTCGGATCGATGGCAAAATTGCACGAATCGAACCTCGAGTTGCCGCCCCATCCATCGTAGTTCCAGATCTGTTTGGAAATCTCAAAAAGATGATCCAAGGGACAAAATTTGGATTAAATGATGAAATTATTTCGGGAACTGAAGCCTACGTCGAGAGTCTTAACAAATATTGCTAAAAAAGGAATCGAAATCCTAAAGAAACGTTTAACAAATAATATTTACAACGATGAATAAAGTCGATAGTGTGTTTAGAGGGATTGGCAATGAATTCATCTATTATAACTGCTCCCATACGACCAAATTCTTAATTCAGACCTGTGAACTGTGAAGGAGGCCATCGTCCAGAATTGGCTATATTTGGCCAATAGTCCAGGAATTGTGTGTTATTAGAACAACACCAGACGATTGTGACTTGCCAGAGGTTCCGGAGGCTTGATACATTATTATGTATTCATCTACGCCAAACGGGTCGACCTAACAAAGAAGACACAAAAAAGTTGGGAAAATTTTTCTTTATTTTTCAACATAATCCCCTTTAGCCCGATACACTTTCTCCAGTTATATTTAATAGCTTCTATTGCTGGCTTATAGTAAGAGCTATCAAACTCCTTAAAAAAACCATCAACCGTAGACTCCACGCTCCCATTGTTGACAAATCCTTTACTATCGAGCCATTTTTTTAAATTTGGAAATGGAAAGAGTCTGGCAGATAAGGTGCGTGATGAAGCAATTCGAACTCAAATTCATTAATTTTGGCAATCGCAATAGTGGATGTTTCAACTGGAGCATTGTCTTGGTGAAACAACGCTTTCTTTTCCGCCAAATGCGGCCATTTTTCCATAATTTCATCACCTACAAACGCTGCAATAAATTAGTATAATATTCATCGTTGATGGTTTTTCCTTTCTGAAGATAATCAATAAAAATAATCTCGCGGGCAAACACAAAAACCAAACGCCATGACCTTGCCTGCAGATGGAACCGTCTTCGCCTTCTTTGAACTCGATTCTCCCATTCCAGTCCACTACTTTGGCTGCTACTTTACCTTAGGTATGAAGTGGTGCTCCGATGTCTCATTCATGGTTATAAATCGATGCAAAAGTTCGGCTTTGTTGCGGTGAATCATCGTCAAATACTCTACTGAAACATCTTTACGACATTGAAAGCAAACAAAAAAAGCAAAGCAAACGCGGTACCCATCTTCGCACAGCTTTCTCATCTTCAAATCATCGGCCAATATATAATTTATAGCCAATATTATATAATTTTATATATTTGTAGCACTCTCAAGCGATGATTATCCAATAACATTTTATGGATTTTCTTAACCGTGTCTGGCGTAGACACCTTATCTGGTCGACCACTACGATGTTCGTCTTGTCAGCTCGTACGGCCTCGTTTAAATTCTGCAAGCCAATATTTAATAGTCGTAAACGAAAGAGTAGACTCCCCCAGAGCAGAATCCAGTTCGGCTTTAATATTGGTTGGATTGAGACCTTTCAAATGAAAATATTGAATTACACAACGGTGGCCAAATTTTTTGATATTTACAAATTCATTAAGATCGTTTACTTTTAATGGCTCAAATTAAAATACCAAACAACGTGGCAACTTAAAACTTAAAACATATGTTTTATAAGGTGCCCTTTTTTATCAAAATAATTTTTTTTTTCAAACTATTGGGATCATTTATACGTCTTTTCGGCTAGTTTTGGAACCGCCTTTGTAGTCCGGATATGACATCAAATGATTATCATCTATTCCTCTCTGTGGGGATTGATTTTGCTGGTAAAAAATTCACCTTAAAAATTCACCTCGTGAAAGTTGACTGCCCCAGTTTTTTTTGTCACTAGGGACGAGGAGGACATACATATATAATGGAATTATCTTCAAAATGACATTAAGTTATCGAATAAATCGTATCATTTTACCTGTGTCAAGTAAGGGAATCAATGTCATGCAAAATAATGGAATACTTTTGACTACAATTTATATGAACTGGTTTCGACTTAATTTAAAATCATTGGGAATGTTTCAAATCGAAGGAAATTGAGTACCATTTGCACTGATGGCTAGAAATTAACGTCGTTTTTGCACATGTGAAATGCTGGCCTGCTATGTAAAGTGCTTACCTGGCATAAACGAAATTTCAAGTTTTAAATTGCACAGTTTCTACAGAACTCCTCAGTCATCATCATTCAAATAGTAACTTCTATGTATTGACGATATATACAGCTCCCAAAGAAGTGACAAGTTATCATATGAAAATATAGACCGTTTACGCCTTCCTTCGTTCTAAACTATCAAGTCCATAAAGAGCCTAAACTTAGAGCACTTTTTCCGATAGCTTCTACCTGAACTGAAATTCACCAGTTGCACGACAAGAAACACCTATCCTCGTGCATGACTGGTTTGTTTTAATAGGAATCGTGCTACGAAATTACGAATGTTATTGCTCTGTATAGCAAGTTAATGTTAATGAGATTTTGTTGTCGAATTTCTTGCTTCCATCCAATTCCAATTTTAAAAAATCTATTTTTAGCAGGCATTTATAATCTAAAGGCAATATACTTATGGTTCCAGTCTACCAAGTATGGGATATACTCTGGCGAATTATTCAATCGCAAAAATTTTATTTATTCATTAATTTATTGAAATAAATAATGAGCTCGACGTATACCGACTATTGCGCATGAACGTTAAAAATGAGGTTATTTAAATACATTCTACTGCGTCCATTATGGACTATTGTGTGTATTATGGCCACTATTGGTAATAGATGGTCGATATAACAGTGAATGACCGGTTTTAGACTGGGAATGAAATGAAAAAGTAGATACCATTTGATACGGCAGCAACGTAACACCCAGAAGGATGCATTTATCAAGTATCTTTTGACCAAATCTGTCATATGACTTTTTAAGACGACTGACTGATGTTCGTCTCTCTCTAGCTGCCTAGTAGAAACAATAATTGTAGTAAATTTTTGTGAAACTTCTTAAAACATGGCATAGCCTACCGTTTTGCCCGATCACAAGCCAGCGTTATAAATACCATATCTGATGCCACTTATTTTGTCCGATTTCCCGAAGTTCAATATTTTCCCTTTAACTCTTCACTCGTAGACTGCAATACCTTCAGTTTATGTCCAATGCCAGGCCAATCACTTCATCAATAGTGGCTCGCCAGAAGTGACAAGGTTGTTATGCACATCTTCTGGTAGGTTATAGTCCAGACCTAGTACCAAATGATTAATGAAAAATTCGTCTCAAGAGAAGCTTGTGAAAATCGACTACTCCCAGTTTTTTGTCAATAGGGACGAGAGTTTCTCCAGGAGAGACATAATGTAATTACCTTCAAAATGTGAAGTTAAATCGGATCATTCGCAAAAATAATGAATTTATTTTTACTATACCTTATATACAGGGTGGCACACAAATCGAGCTACTGGCAATGGAGACCATTATTTAAAGATGTTGATGGAGTTTCTTCTTCTTTCTTTCCAGAACTGCTCCAAAGACGTATCCGTTCCAACAGCATTTGGTTCCATACATTTAGTCAGACCGATTATGACGGAGTTCCAAAGAAAATTCCCAAACGAATTAATCTCGAGAAACTTCACTTTCCGCTGGCCCCCAAGGTCACCTGACCTGACTGCACCAGACTTTTTTTTATAGGGTTATGTCAAGCAAGAGGTGTATAAAATGAAACCAAGGAATTTGACTGAATTGAAGCAGTCCATTAAAATAATAATTGAGGCGATCCCTTAATGAATAATTTTCTGATCAGGTGTCGCATATGGGGGAATGAGTATCGCTGTCATTTACGGTCTATCATTTTCAAAACAAATTAGTTATATAAAATAAAATTGAATATAAATAAATATAAATATAAAAATAAATAAAATGCATCGACTAAAAAAAAGTTATTTGAATTTCTTATTGTAGTGGAATTGGTGCGCCACTTTGTGTTTGGTGCCTTCCATACTGAGAATGTGGGGAACTTTTAGGTTTCCTGCAGCAAAAGGTGGATTTTGGTTTACGATTGTGTGAACCCGAAATTCGTGATATTTCTCACAAATTATTTACTGAGGGTAGAAATATAAAGAAAAATTTTAAATTTAAATAATTTGTGCGGAAGCTTACCAATTTGAACTAGCTCATTTGAACTCACAGTACTAAGTGAAGTAACAACTTTGGCTTTAGATTTTTGTAATAGCAAAGCGACAAAGAGAGTTTATAAGACCGATTGTAGCCATCTCTAGAACAATCGGTAACACACACCCTTCAAACTTTTAAAGCCAGAGTTGATGTGAGAATTACGCGATCAAGCCATTAATTTTCGGCGAATTAATAGTAGGGGGGCCAGGCGGATAGTAAACTAGGGTGAATAAGAAAATGATCAAAAATGCTGTAGTATATTTTGGCATCAACACATACAAATGACCAATTCAACTTTGTCAATTTAACTCTATCTGTCTCTATATTCTTTTGGTACCTCCAATACCATTAGATTTTTTTCCGATATTCAATTGGTTCTCTGTAATTTCTAACCAGTAGGCTGTATTAAACTGAATTCTTGTCCACTGTGTTGATTTATATAGTTCTGTATAAAGGTTCTTTAAAATCTACCAAATATCCGTGTTGTTTCTGGTATCGCCCCTGGGAAATATATATTTTTAGATTCAAATCTTCCAAGGACTCAACCTGAATTTAGTCAAATTTGTCATACACAATGAGCTGTGTGAATTAAATTCTTAGAATTAATATAGAAAGCATTGGCACACTCTCCTCAATAAAAATCGATCGATTTTGAGAAATTCAATCTTACCTCTGCAATTTCTGCCATTGCATCGATTGATAAATTGTTAAATAAATTCTGAGAATTAAAATAGAAAGCACTGCCACACCCTCCTCAATAAAAATCGATCGATTTTGAGAAATTCAATCTTTCCTCAGCAATTTCTGCCATTGCATCGATTGATGAATTGTTAAATAAATTCTGAGAATTAAAATAGAAGGTATTGCCACACCCTCCTCAATACAAATAGATCGATTTTGAGAAATTCAATCTTTCCTCAGCAATTTCGGCCATTGCATCGATTGATAAATTGTTAAATAAATTCTAAGAATTATAATAGAAGGCACTGCCACACCCTCCCCAATACAAATCGGTCGATTTTGAGAAATTCAACCTTTCCTCTGCAATTTCTGCCATTGTATCGATTGATTACTTACTGTGCAACCTGAGAAAAATCGATTTAGTATCCAATTTAACCCATTTGACCCTTTCAAGTAGTTCTGCTGAATTCAGTATAATTTGGCACACATTATGAGTGTGATAAACTAAGTCCTGAGATGGATTGCCCATCCTATGCAAACTTACCGATTTAACAAAATTTAATTTTTACACCGTTATCCTTCACTTTTATCAATTACCTTGAATTATTTTGCTTGCTAAAATGTAAAAAAAATTGTCCGGATGACCATGCCCTCTCTGGTTGTTACCATAAAAATTAGGAATTCCATTTAATTGCACTAAATTCAGTATACTATACAGCACACATTCGGCATTTAGTTCTGCGAATGAAAACTGGCTACATTGCCATGCCTCTTAGAGTACCACATGTAAAAATCGTCTGATTTAGCAAAAATAATTTCTAAACGGAAGGCTTCAGAATTTTGTAGCTTTGCATTTTAAAATTTGTTTGCTGCAAATCATTCACTTTCGTCAATTACATTGCGTTATAACGTTTGGTAGAATTTGAAAAAATGGACGGATTACCACGGCTCCTTTGGTAATTTCCATAAAAATTTCAATTAATTGGACTAAATTGATTATAATTTTATGTAGTAAACTTAGTTCTGGCAATGAAAATTGACTACATTGTCACGCACCTTGGGTACCAATTTAGCAAAGATGGTAGCCTTCTATGATTCTTAAAGGGGCATCAGCACCTCATAGTTTATCTTTATTTATACATATAGAGCTTAAATTCGATATATATTTTGTTAAGAACTGAGCAATTTATGGACCCATTTTCATGGACCCATCACATTTTGGCATTGATGAGGGCACACGGAAGTTACTTGACCAGCCAGTGCAAAAGAACATTGCTCATCGACTTAAAAAGTCATAAACACATTTGGTCAAAAAATACTTGACAAGCTAGATGCTTCCTCTTGGGTATTATATTTTTACTTTAACAAATAATCTCTACCCTCATTCCGTCGGATGAAATTATATAAAGGAGATTCAATATCCCCTTCTGCAGTGCTCTTCTATTTGTCATTTTTCTGATCAATGCAATATTATCCGATATTTTGAACTTAAATTCCTTATTGAGGAGTTTTGGTCAGTTTTTTTTAAACATATTACTCCTATTATTAGAAAAGCGCTTTATACAATTATTCGAAACGTTTGTTGAAATGACTCGATCGCCCTCTATGGTATACAAGTTGTACTATCCTAGAACAAATTCACAAAATCCATCTGAAGCTGATCAATACCATATATTTGTATATTTTGCTTTGGTTTTTTAATTGTTCACAGAAGGTTGTTATATCAGGTTACCTGTTTTCTATTTATTTTTGTTGTTTTCCTTATTTTTATTAAATTAGTCTAACAGTATTATATGCAAAGTATATAATACAGCATCAAATGCCTCTCAAAACAACCGCTAATTATTATGTTTTGTACGTTTTTCTCTTGTGTATAATAAAGAAAAAATGAACAAAGCCTAAATGGGCTAATATTATATTTTTTTCTTTTTTGTTTTTTTTTTTGCTACCATTAACGGGATCAGTGTCATTACCTTGTCTGTTAAATGGCTTTGTGGCGTCAAATGTTGCTGGAATGAAACTCAACGCTAGTGGTGTTCTGTGACTAAGATGTTGTAGGAAAAAGATTGTCAGGTTTCCTATTGAAGAAATTGTCATGTAAAATATTCCTCCAGTCTTACAAATGAGCTTATTATGCGTGCGTTTCAATGAGGACACAAGTCTAAAATCGATTACATTTTTTCGGTTGTATCAGTTGCTAGACATTCCACAGTTACAAGCGGTACCCTTTTATAGTGAAAAATATTTTTTTAAAATTCGTGAGGAGTAAAAACATGAAGTATTTGGAATTAATGAGGCTAAAACTGTGAGTAGCATGCTGGTATATACGAGTATATAGAAATAAGATACGGTCTAATATTTGTGTGAAAGCTATGTCAATGGATATTCCTCCGTGATCCGGTTTGCGATGGCGGTTAGAGGTTTAGAACAAAACTATGATTCGAATCTTATAAGAGCTATTCTTTTGAAAAAAGCATCGAGTTGTTTAATTTGTGTAGCAAAAATGTGTCTCAAATTATAGTTTGGAATCGATTATTTGTGGAGAGCATGCCCTACTGTTATACTGAATCAATTAGTTTTTCTAGAAGAGAGGCTCAACAAACTAGTATTGCAGCATTTAAGATAGATACGGTCTCGAAACTAGCCCACCTGATTTATAGAAGATGGTGCCAGTAGTTTGGAAAAAAATATTTTGGTGAAAAGTAGCAACCTTATGAAATATATGTTTTAAGTTTTAAGGCGCCACGTTGTTTAGTTTTTTTACTTGAGCCATCAAAATTAAATGATCTCAGTGAATTTGTAAATGTCAAAAAAATTGGCCACCGTTGTTTAATTCAATATTTTCATTTGAAAGGTCTTAGTCCAACAAATATTAAAGCCGAGCTTAATTCTACTCTGGGGGAGTCTGTTCCTTCTTTTACCGCTGTAAAATATTGGGCAGCAGAATTGAAACCAGGCCGTACGAGCTGCCAATGCGAACACCGTAGTGGTCCAACAAATGAGTTATCTATGCCGAACACGGCTAAGAAAATCCTTAAAATGTTGTTGGATGATCGTCGCCTGAAGGTGCACGAGCTAGCTGAAATGATAGGCGTTTCAGAAAGTGGTATATATCGTATATTGACCGAAGATTTAGGGATGAGAAAGCTGTGCGCCAGATGGGTGCCGCGCTTGCTTTCAATAAAGCAAAAACGGTATCGTGTAGATGTTTCAGTAGAGTGTTTGGCGATGTTTCATCGCAATAAAGTCGAATTTTTGCATCGATTTATAATCATGGATGATGATGATGATAGGAGAATCGTGTCCAAAAAAGGTGAAGATGGTTTTATCTGCAGGCAAAGTCGTGATGTCTGTTTTTTGTTTTGTTTTGTTTTTTTTTTTTTTTTTTTTTTTGGATCCACAAGGGATTATTTTTATTGATTATCTTCAGAAAGAAAAAAGCATCAACGACGAATATTAAGCTAATTTATCGCATCGTCTTTAGCTGATGAAATTATAGAAAAAAGGCCGCATTTGACGAAAAAGAAAGTGTTGTTTCATCAAAACAATGCTCCAGTTCACACATCCACTATTGTGATTGTCAATATTAATGAATTAAAGTTGGAATTGTTTCATCACGCATCTTATTCACCAGATTTAGCTCCATCAGATCATTTTCTATCTCCAAAATTGAAAAAAATGGCTCAGTGATAAAAGACAATGCCAACAATGAAGAGGTGGAGTCTGCGGTTGATGGCTACTTCCAGGATTTAGTCAGTTCTTACTTACAAACAGCTATATCGCTGGAAAAAGTGTACCGAGCTAAAAACAGATTATGTTGAAAAATAAAGAAAAATTTTCCCAGCTTTGTTTGCTTCGTCAGGTCCGCTAGTTTTGGGACCACGAGATATTTTTTCCCCGTGAAAAAATTTAGCGGTATTGCCAGCTTTTTGGTATTGATTTTCAACACTGCAATCAGAACAACTTACATTTTTACGTCATTGTAAGTTCGGTAAATGTTTGTTAAATTATAAAATTGTATGGTCTGTCAGCTGTGAAAGGTTTGTAAAAATAGTGGCGATTCAATCGTCGGCTGTCAATCGGACAAAATGTTTTTTCAGCGATGAAGCTCATTTCTCAATCGGTGGTTACGTCAACTAGCAAAATTGCCACATATGGGGCTCGAAGAACCCAGAAGTAGTTGTGGAAAAGCCATTGCATCCAGAAAAAGTGGCATTATGATCAGGAGGTGTCATTGGGACATATTTTTTCAAAAACTGCCTCAAAAGGATTCACTGCTGCAATCAATCCAGAGGCGGTCATTTGAATGACGTTGTATTTCGTCCAAGCATTGTAATGAAATAAAAATTTCATCGAAATCATAGTTTTATGAGTATTTTAATTAACCAAAAAGCAATATGAATTAAATTTTTTTTTTATTTTGCTTTGCTTTATATCGTATATTTATTCAAAACAGCTTTAAACTGTTATGATCACAGAGTTGCCTAAGAAGTGTAAAATATGCTCACATAATATTCATATTTAATCCCTTTTTTTGGTGGGTAATGTACGTTTTATGTTTTCTGATGTCAACACTGTCTGTGTTTTTTTTTTTTAATTGTGAATATGAAAACTGAGTTCCTGATTATTTCAGTAATCGAATATAAATAATTTGCATTTATTTATTTAAAAAATTTAACATTGTTCGCACTGAGATAATACAATACAATACAAAATAATTTAATAAGTGGTGTATTTTTGTATCATCGCGTTGAAAAATTATGGAATACCGATTATGTTTTTAGAATTATTTCCTTGTTTGATTATCCGCATACCACTAATTTCTTGTGGTTTTTAACAAAGGATTTTTAGGGTTATTTTTAAGCATTTTTTTTTTTATGAAAAATATGTATGAAAAAACCATCCTATATGGAATGTCCATGAAGACATTCTATGTGAAAATGCTATGCGAAAATGCTTCATGTCACATGACGTAACTTTATGGGATGGGAAAAAATTGTACATCTGTCAGTAAAATAAACGCATCCAAGGAAGCAAACATTCATCACATTTTGTGATATGGGAAGTGATGAAAATTTGCATAATCACCAAGAAAATTTACATAAGGTTGTCATAGGAGAGAAACGCTATTTTATGATGCCTCTTCCCAACATATTCATAACTGATCTGATGTAGGTGTGATGAAAATTCAAATCTTTGATTGCAATTATTCATTACTTAAAAGAGTTGCTTTTTGTTCCAGAAAATGTTTCTTCTGATTATGTGATCAGAAAAAAGTTCCATTAAAAAATATTTAATAAAAAAAGCTTTCTTGAGGGGTGTTTTTTTTTTTTGCTAAATCTGCCCGAAGATTCCATAAAAAGCCAGTAGAGAGATACAGAACTGGAAAAGTTCCGTTGAAAAATATTTGTCAATGTAAATAATTGCTGTAAAATTGCTTTCGAAAAGGCTTCCTTGAGGGGTGTTTTTTGTTTTTTGCTTAATCTGCCCGAAGATTCCGTAAAAAGCCTGTAGACAAACACAGAATTGGAAAAGCACACAATATTCCGTAAAGTCGAAGCTTGTACACCCAATACCTTTAAATACAGTCCACAATATTATGGACGGACATAAATAACATAGATTTATATGGCGATTGGATCATTGACCTCTGAATGTTTATAGTTTTTTATAAAGGGTGGCGCATAAGCAACGTTAACGGAGACTATATTGAATGTCTTCTTGTGCATCATTTGGTCTTAAGTCGTGAACCAATTGCATCTTATATGGGAAAAGATGTAACATATGTAAAATTCTTTGCAAAGACCGTCTAGACATCTCTAACTGCTGAGAACGTCGCCTGGTGGTAGTTTCGGGGTTTTCCTCAATACTTGCTTGCACTCGAGCAATGGTCACTTCATTTCAAGCTGCACGAGGTCTTCCAGCACGCGGAAGATCACAGACAGCCCTTTGTTGCCCAAAACGCTGAACCAATCGGTAAATTGTTGGAGCACTAGGAGTATTTCAAACATGAAAGAAATTTCGATATGATCTGAATACTTGAATGCTGACTTTCAAAGTAAAATTGAATAACTTTGGTTCTTTGTTCTATGCTGAGCCTTTCCATCATAAATTTCCCAAGTATTATTTAGTTACCTCTGTAAAGAGATGAAAAAAAAGAAAACAAATGTATTCACCCAACAACTTTAAATGGAGCTCCTTTAAGCCGACTATCAAAAATTACGTCTTCGAAGCTTATTTTAGAGTACTTCATATTAAAATGTTTTGCTTTAATTATTAGGAATTATGAATAGGAATCGAGCCAATATTTTCAACTACTTCATTGCCGTAGTTTTGGTAGTAGTTTAAAATTTCTTCATTAGAAACAGTAAATATGCCTGGATTGCATCCTTAAAGTGATGAAAATGTAATTCTTTTTGAAGAAATTCCACTTCTTTTGCAGGGTCTTTAACAAAAGAAAGTTCAGTTTTGGGCTCTGCCACAACACACACATATTTGGGGACGTATTTGGATCCAAGGGGAACCCAAACCTGCAGTAGCATAATTCAAAAAAAATTAATATTTCAAATCCAAATGTCTTCACCTCATTACCCGTTTATTGTATGGTAATTCCTACCATAACTTTTTGAATTTTAAAAATGGTTTATAAAATATTTGATAAGCTGTTGAACGGTTTTAAATAAGGCTTTTTCTAAAGAGATTTTTAAATCTCTTTTAATTTATTATGAACAAAACCATTTTTTGCTTTTCCGCTGCTACCGAAGGTTTTTCAAAGATGGGCTTCCCTTAGGCTCTACTGAGCTCTTAAGTATAAGAGGTGTGTTCAAAAAATAAGGTTAATTTTCATTTTTCTCAAAAAATTTATAATTATTCATCAATTTTTATTTTATCTTCTTCAAAATAGTCCCGATATAATACACTTATGCCAGTGTTTTTCTACATACCCGTGATTCGTCACCAGTTATGACCCTTTTAAGCAAATATGGATCATCGTTGACGTCATTCAACAATTCATAAGCGATGCTCATACGACGTTGTTTTTGGTCAAAATTCAGCAATTTGGAACGAACTTCGCTGCCACACGCTTCATACACAAAATTTCAGAAAAGATTGCATGGCATAAACCAACCGATATGTCGACATCCTTAGCAGCTTCTCTAATTGTGATTCGAGGATTCTCCATAACAATTTTTTCACTTTCTTAACATTTTCATTGGTTGTTGATGTGCTGGTGCGTCCAGAGCGAGCCACGTCATTCACATTTTCTCGACCTTCTGCGAAAAGTTTGTACAACTTGTAAACCTATTTGGCTCAGAATACTCTTACCGTATACCACAGTCAACATTTTAAGTGTTTTTGAGCACTTAATTCCATTTTTTACACAAAATTTGATGCAACTTCTTTGATCTATTTTTTTCGATAGCAGAAAATCGCCGAACTCGCAAAATACTTGTCTTATTTATGTCTCTCACAAACAAACTAAACACACTATGGATAAAATCAACAACATGTCTTCGAGACGAGTGTACCAACATAAAAAAGAAATAATAATCGAAAGTCGAATGTATGTAGTCCGCGAAAATTCAAAATTTCACCTTATTTTTTTAATACAACTCATATTGTTTTTAAATGGCGAATAAAAAGTAGAATTTTTGAAAAAATTCTCAAAAATGTCTTTGTCTGGGAAAGTTATTTTCCTGCAAGCAGGACAAAGTTAGAGTGGGGTAGGTAGTAGTGTGGGGAAAAAATGTCGTACCCACTCATTGGGTTATAAAAGTATACATTTTTTTCTGTCAAAAGTGGACGTAACCGGTCCAGAAGGCCAAAATGTACCCATACGTGAACGATAATTAACTTTTGAAAAATGGTCATTTTCAGTTTGATAGTTTGTCTGCGATAGTTTTGCCAATTGTAGGCATGTCTATTGACAAATAATAAATAAAATATATTTTTTCAGTAGATGCTCGACCGTTCCATTTTTTCAATTTTGGTTCAAGTCGAATCTATGACTATGACAAATAGGCACGAAACGGGGATCAGAAGCATAAGAAAACAATGTCTTCATAGTAGCAAAGTATACTTTATTTCGTTCAAAATAAAGGGTGATTTATTAATCGTAGTTTTTTTTTATAAAATCGAATAAAACACTCAAATTTGTATCATATATTAAATTTTTTTATTGGAATCGATAAATTGGTCTTTGCCATTTAATTTTTAAAGATAATTTCATGTAAATGCTGTCCGCGGCTTCGTCTCAAAATGTCCATTCGGAGGGTCCAATTTTTCGTCACTTTTTCAAGCATTTCGGCCTGTATTTCACGAATAACGCGTGCTATGTTATCCTATAAGGCTTCAATATAGACTAACGACTTGACATAACCCCAGAAGAAATAATCAAGAGACGTTAAATCGCAACATCTTGGGGGCCAACTCACAGGGCCAAATCGAGAGATAAGCTGCTCACCAAATTCATCACTCAACATATAAATTGTTTCACAAGCAGTGTGGCATGTTGCACCGTCCTGATGAAACCGCATGCCAACCAAGTTCAACTCAGCCAATTGGGGCAAAAAAATCGCCTATCATGGGTCGACATCGTTCGCCGTTGACGGTAACGTTTCTTCCAAGAAAAAATGGACCAATGATGCCACCAGCCCATAAACCACCCCAGACTATCGTTTTTTCGGAATGCACCGATAATTCATGTTTGGCATGTGGCTGTTCATCACTCCAGATGCGACAGTTTTGTTTGTGTACTCATACGTATCCGTTCAGCGGATTTTCATTGAGCTTTTGTAAGGTCCATTCACCAAAAATTAGACATTGTGGTAGGTCATTCGTCATTCCACGATGGAATGGCAGAGTATATTGTACACTTTTCACTTTGACAGTTGACGTTTGGACGCCATTGCCAACCAGTGCTGCCAACCTGAAAAACTTAATTCTTAAACAATCACCCTATACTTATAAGCTTTACATGCGTTGCATAAAAAAGCAACATTTAGACTGCTGTCATTTCAATAGATATGACAATATTTCAACAACATTTTTCTTTATAAATGGCTTAAAATATTTTTACATATCCCAATGTGTTTGCGTTGTTAGTCACGCGAGTCTGAGATGTTATTATTCAATATTAGTTAATTTTTTTTGGTAAACATTGAACCAATATTTTAGTACTTTCGTTGTAGTAATTAAATAAATTGCCTTTTTGTTTTATTAGATATGCATAAATGCCATGTTCTGCCTCAACATACCGTTTGTTATTTGTGATATAACGCAACTTCCCCGAAATTACACATTCCGTTTTATCTTAATTTTAATTACTTTAATATTATCTCCTTCCCAGTGAAAAAAGTAGAAGTTATTCAAAAAGAATTACATTTTCAACACTTCTAGGGATCCAATCTTTGCAAATTTACCACCTCCAACGAAGCACTTCTAAAGCACTTCCAAGACAAGAGTGATAAAATACTTAAAAACATTGGTTCGATTCCCATTCCTAACAATTAAATCAAAACATTCCTATAATATGCTCCGAAAACGTAATTTTTGATAGCCGATGTAAAGAAGCTAGATTTAAAGTTTTTGGGGAAAACATTCGTTTATCCTCCTTTATATGATGCCCGATATACTAAATTTGTACAGAGGTGGTGATGGATTGATAGAGATGATTGATTTGATAGCA
>JAHXMU010000085.1:724180-784424 GCA_019455685.1 Philornis downsi
ATAGATATATAATCTTAAAATTATGGCTAAATGTTGAAGTTTAGACAAAATTTGTTATGCTATTTGTAAAAACTACAAATACTTGGAGACTAAACTTTTTGAATTTTAAAAATGGTTTATAAAATATTTGATAAGCTGTTGACCGGTTTTAAATAAAGCTTTTTCTAAGGAGATTTTTAAATCTCTTTTAATTTATTATGAACAAAACCATTTTTTACTTTTGCGCTGCTACCGAAGGTTTCTCAAAGATGGGCTTCCTATTGACCCAACTGGGCTCTTAAATATACTCGTTGTAAAGACACAATGATGAATAAATGATAGCATTTTTGAACAAATTCTCGAAAATGCATATTTTGTCTTTGTCTGGGAAAGACAGGACAAAGATTTAATGGTAGAAAAAAATGTCGTACCCACTCATTGGGTTATAAAAGTATTCATCTTTTTCTACATTATAGGCCGGAAGTGTGAAAAGCGGACGTAATCGGTCCAGAAGGCAAAAATTTGCCCATACGTGAACCAAAATTAAGTTTGGGAAAATGGTCACTTTCGGTTTGATAATTTGTCTGCGATAGTTTTGCTAATTATGGATATGTCTATTGACAAATAATGAAAATATGTATGTATATTTCAGTAGATGCTAGACCGTTCCATTTTTTTCAATTTTGGTTCAAGTCGATATCGTTCGCCGTCGATATCATGTCCGCCCCCAATTTTGTGGACTGCAATCAATGGTACAGCGTACATAAGCTTCGATCCTACGAAGCATAAGGTGTCTTTGTAGTTCAGTTTTTTATAAAAAGTATTAAATCTATCAAAATCTGCGAGCGGATTTTGTGATAAAAACAATCCTTATATTGGAGAAATATTTTTCAATGGAACTTTTTTTCTGAAAATGAAAATGCAACCAAAGATTTGAATTTTTATCATCCCCGTATCACTCCTGAATATTTGGAGAAGATGCATCATAGAAAGTGTTTCCCTCCTATGACAGCCAAATCATGTCATAATAATAATAATCGTAATCATAATTTCATTTCGTAATTTTTTACTACTTCCTTATCACAAAATATGATGAATGTTTGCTTCCTCGGATGCATTTTTTTACTGGGTTGTTATGCTGTATGGAACTACTTAGGAACAAATCAGTACACAACTACTCCAAAAGTAGTAATTGGGGAACAATTTCTGCACACCTATGACATCGCAATGTTTAATGGAAATGGTATGGAAATGCTAGTCCTAAACTAGTTCTAAATTAATCCTTTTTCTTGTTGTAAAGGGGACACAAATGTACTCAATTTCTAAGTATGTTATATAAAACTTAAATTTGGAAGACACACCTACTCGTATATGAAGGGATGCCAGTGAGCGAACTAAAAAAACATTACAAGGGCCACAATTTACAGATGTTGATCTGTACTGTTAATACGAGGTGTGTTCAAAATATATGGTGCATTTTCAAATTTCGCGGTTTAGGTACATTCGACTTTCGATTACTATTTTTTTTTTATGTTGGTACACTCGTCTCGAAGATATGTTGACGGTTTTATCCATATATCATGTTTAGTTTGTTTGTAAGAGGCCTAAATAAGGCAAGTGTTTTGCGTGTTCGGCGATTTTCTGCTATCGAAAAAATGGATCAAGGAAGTTGCACCAAATTTTGTGTAAAAATTGGAATTAAGTGCTCAAAAACACTTGAAATGTTGTCAGTGGCATACGGTGAGAGTACACTGAGTCAAAAAAAAATGTTTACAAGTGGTACAAGTTTTTCACAGAAGGTCGAGAAAATGTGAATGACGACACTCGCTCTGGACGCCCCAGCACATCAACAACCGATGAAAATGTTGAGAAAGTGAAGAAAATTGCTATGGAGAGTCGTCGAATGACGATAAGAGAAGTTGCTGAGGATGTCGGCATATCGGAAATTTTGGGCATGAAGCGTGTGGCAGCGAAATTCGTTCCAAAATTGTTGAATTTCGACCAAAAACAATGTCACATGAGCATCGCTCACGAATTGTTTAATGCACGAAAAGTGCCCACGTTTGAATCACCGTTTGCAGTAAGTTTTAACTATTTTTACGCGTTCTTCTGTTGTTAAACGATCCATATTCGCAAATGGAAAAGCTTTCACTAAATAAATAACACTTCAGTTGGCAGGCGTTTAACAGCTGACGGTCCTGCCAGACTGGCGGTTTTGAAAACACTAAATAGGTAACCCTGCACTTGGTCTTATCGCCTTTCTCTTTCGTCGGTGCATGAACGTCAGTAAGAGTAGCAAGAAACAGAATTCTGTTTATATGTGAATGTAGTCTTGCAGGACCGCCTGTAAAATTAAATGGCAAGAAAAAATTTCTAAATCTCTATCATATTCACATTCATACAAAATTATGTCTGTGGCAAATGCAACACTTTTCATGTTGTGTTTTCTTGTCCCGTCCATATCATTTCCTGAATGGTCACGACCAGTAAGCCGCATTTTTCTGCAAAACATCACTTCTATCCATCTATAGGTAAACGATCCAGACGTACCATAAAAATTAACAAAGGGCATCGGCATTTGATACTATCCTTCCCTTAGTCTTTTAATTGGCAACATTGAGCTGATTTCTCAAAAGAACCTTTTCAATCGTTTTATGAACGCTCACATTAGCAGCTGTTAGCCACATATCCCATGTTGTACATTTCATCAACATTGCATGCACAAACCTCTATGCATTAAAATTTTCCTTTTCGTTACTCTGATCAATAATTCGATGGAGGTCATTATAATACTTTTATAACTTTTCCATATCTTTATAATTCTCCTTACTCCAACAAAGCTCTTATGGCCTTTTTGTTTTACTTAAATTGTTTACGTTGTATTGCATAATTCATGTAGTTTTCGTGCCACTCCATTACCAACGAAAGGTAAATTGTGCAATTTTCCAGTCGATACTACTGAGTTTTAGCGTTCACGAAAGAGCCTCAATTGACGATGACAATTTTCAAAGAAATGCAGATAATATGGCAGGAGCACGTAATCAGGGGGTTAACATTGATGCTCCCTCCCCTTCTTCATGGTTCTTGGAAACCCCTTTAGTGTCATCTAATATTTTATTCGATTTAGTTAGTTTGCCGCTTCCACACTGAGCAGAAATTGCACAGTGTGAGATTTATAGCTTTTCTGGAGAACAAATTGATAGAAAGGTAAAATAGGAACTTAAATCATAGGGTCTTATAAATAAGATTAATCGGTATTGAAATGGTATAAAACAAGTTGTTTGTGAGGTTTCAACGAAATTCGTTTTTTATCTTATTAATGGAATGCAACATGGTTCAAAAGTCCACTGCACGGGCGCAAAGACCTGAAAGGTTAATTTTTCAATGACTCTGCCGCACAGATTTTAGCGATAGCCTCAGTAATGTTGACTTTGTGAGCTTCTGTCGATTGCAGCTATTTAGAATAAACGTGTGACTTCAGAAAACTCCGCATGAAATTGTCCAGCGGGTATACGACGTACGATCTTGGTGGCCAATTCACGTTCGTGAGAGATAATATTCATTGCAGCTTTCGCTGTGTGGCGTGTAACACTATCGTGCTGGAACCACATATCGTCCACGTCCTTATCGTTCAATTTGCGCCAAAACAAGTCAAAATTGATGGCATCACCAAGCTCGTTTTCGAAGACGTACGGACCGGATCACGAATGTTCCCGGTACAAAATTCGTAGCATGTAGTGTGAATTTTTGACGCACGCGTTGCAGCTTTGTGGAACCCCCATTTTGATATACTCCCATTTAATGAACTCCCATTCTGTTGAACTCCTACTCTGATGGACTCCCATTTTGATGGACTCCCATTTTGATGAATTCCCATTTTGATGAATTCCCATTTTGATGGACTCTCGTTTTGATGAACTCTCATTTTGAAGAACTTCCGTTTTGATAATGAAACTTTATCATTTGAAGACCTCATTTACGGTTATTGCAATTAACGTGTAAGAATTGTATGACTAGAACATTAGCATTTCGGAAAACAATTTTCAATTTCTTCAAAAAATCGGTATTTCCAAAAAAATACCCATTTTCGTGTTCATCGACATCCAAGAACCGGAGAGACCGTGGTTTGTCGATTTTATTTCGGGTTTGTATATCCTCATCGGAAGGAATGAAGGTTATATCACACTAAAGAGGAAGTATTTAAAGTACAAAGTATTTTTGGATCAAATATATTTCTGGAATTTCTAACTCTACTAAGATTTGTCCCAGACAGACGGACGCGATAACATGAAACTTCTTACAATTTGGCACAGCCTGATTTAATTTCATATCATGGACGGAGAATGTATATAGCCTATACGACCCACCCCTTTTGGTATCTCCCCCACAAATCCGTCGCATTTTCCGAAATTCAATATATTCCCTTTAACTCCCAATTCGAAGTCTACAGTACCCTAACTTTTTGTTCATAGTACTCGTTTACTTGATAATGCTTAGCCCAATTTGAATAAATCGGTTATTAGTCATGAGCCATCTGGCACTTTCTATATAGATGACCCATTGAAACCACTTATTCTTAGGTTCATATTTTTTATTTAATACCACCGAATTCAGTCACATTTGGCGTACATTAAACTTTTAGTAAAATTCGGCTTGATGATGAAAATGAAATGCATCGTCATGCTTCTTCTAATAGCTCCCATAGAAATTGACGGATTTTCTGAAATTCAGTCTTTCCTTATATACTAAATGGAAATTTTTGTTTGTAATGGTTGGTAAAAACTAAGCAACATCGAACAACTTACCTCGCCCTTTCTTATATATACATATAGAGTGGCGCACGAATCGTGCTACGCTATAACAGTAACTGTCAATGGGGACCGTTGTTTAAAGAAGTTGAAGGCGGGGTTTTTACCCAGAATTGCGCAGAAGACGTATCCGTTTCACCAGCATTTGGCTCCAGCAAGATGGAGCTGCACTGAACACATAGCCAGACTGGTTATGGCGGAGCTCCAACGAAAATTCCCAATCAAATTAATATCCAGAAACTCCAGAAATTCTGACTGCACCAGACTTTTTTGTGCTATTTATGGGGTTATGTCAAGCAAAAGGTGTACAAAACGAAATCAAGGAATTTGTCTGAATTGAAGCAGTCCATTAAAACAATAATTAAGGTGATCCCTACTTCGACCATTCAGGTTGCAATAAATATTTTTATGATCAGGTGTCACGTATGCGGGAATGAGCATGAAGGTCATTTACAGTCTATCATCTTCCAAACTAATTAAATATATAAAATAAAATTGAATTTTATTTTATATAGTTTTTTTTTATTTACAATGAAAAAATAAAATAAAATAAATGAAAGTTATTTGAATTTCTTATTGTAACGCAATTGGTGCGTCACCCTGTAGGTTACGGCATTTGTTAGTTTGTTTGTCATCTTAGATTTATTTTATACGAAAGGTTACAAACCACTCAGACAACAACCATCACTAAATTCAGAAAAACAACAAAACTAGAAAAGCACAATTTCGCGTATGCGGAAATGAGCATAGAGGCCATTTACGGCCCATCATCTTCGAAACCAATTAATTATATAAAATATAAAAATTAAAAATAAAAATTACATAAAATAGAATTGAATTAAATTGAATTAAAAATTACATAAAATAGAATTTAATTTTATATAATTTTTGTTTTATTTACAAAAAAGAAAAATAAAATGAAAGAAAGTTATTTGAACTTCTTTTTGCAGCACAATTGGTGTGCCACCCTGTAAGTTACGGCATTTGTTGGTTTATTCGTCGCCTTGTGTTTATTTTGTACGAAAGATTACAAACCACTCAAATAACACTCATCAATACTAAAAAAACAGCAGAAAACTATATTTTTTTAAGGATTTATCATAAAGCAGTATGGAAAGACAAATATTTCTGTGATTGAATTTTGGTCATTATTTCTATTTAAATGTGTGCGATATTTCTAATAAAAAAAGATGCATTCTATTATAGTTTAACACGTGTTAATTGTACAATTAACAAATGCAAAATTATAAAAATAAATATATAATTATATAAATTTACATGAAGAAAATCATGGGTTTTTCTGCCCGTTGCAATTCCAATTGATGTAATTCCCCCAATTAGGTTTAAGCTGTCTCCACACCGATACGATTCATTTGATACAAAAACGTCACCCACGTGTATCTCTTGTCAGTGTGATTTTTTATCGTACTCGAATCGTACTGGTCTGAGTCATACTTTAAAAGCACAATCTTTGATCTTCTCATATTGTGAAGTCAAAATTTTGCAAACTGATGTATAAATTTCTGATCTAAATTTAATAGAATATTGTGAAATATAGAAATTTATGTATTAACGTTTTTTTCTTTTTTTCTTCTCTTTTTAGGTAAGATTTTGATCTGGTTTATATTGGTAATTATAAATCTATTTATATTTTTTAATGCACAAAGTGAGAAGTCCTTTATTAATATAACAAAAAATTCGATAATAATTATTAAAATTGAATTTATTGAACCGACCTCATGTGCCGGCGTAACAGGAAAATTATGTACTATTTGTAAGTGTTTGTTGGTTTTGAGAAATATTTCCTAACTTCTACATATATCCATCCTAGCAATCTTAAGAGAATTTGTTATGATTAAAAATTTTGGAATCAATGTAATGAGACAAAGAGGCTAAAAAAAACTTAATAAGTCGCTCATGTAAATATCTTATTAAATATTGTGAAATTTGCCTGAGAAAAGGGAAAGAGTGTTTTGGTTGGTCAAAATCCTAAATAATCAAGGGCAAAATATCCTAATATTGCTCACTCATTGGAGTTAATGTAGGATGTAAATGCGGATTTGCTGGATGGATTGGACAAGTTATGTTTTTAACAATTTACAGAGATGTGAAATATTAAGCTTAAACTTTCGGCCAGACTGAAAATTATACGAAAACCAATAGGGATTGCGCTCACAGTCCGTGGCCAATGTAATGGTACGTTTTAACACAAATGGGTGTTTTTGCTATGAATTATCGACTGCAGCATATTTTTCAATAATCACTCCGCCAATTTAAAGAATGCTTCCCAAAGCAAGTGCAAATATTTCATTCAAATAAACTGACTTACAGATAACCTGATCTAACTTTGATGCAAAATTGCACTTACTCATATTCCGATGGACTTTGGCAGTTGATACAAGGGATCACCCTAATTGCGAGATATGTTATTACAAAATACTAAGAAATACAAATTTTCGCTGGCAAAACGTACGATATTGGCGTCTTATATATGAAAGGGAATCATTTAACTTTGAACACTTCGTCTTAATATAATAGGAAACAACTTTCTCATATAAGAACCACATCTCAAACAGACATTATACTTTCCTTGGTATTTTCCTAAATTCTATACCGATTGTTCTTTAATTACAACCCATATACGGGGGCGGTCGCAAAACTGGCCGACCGAAAACATAGTAAAGTTGGGAAAAATGCTCTTTATTTTTCAACATAATTTCTCTTTAAATCGATAAACTTTTTACAGCGATATTTAATAGCTTCTATTTCCTCTTCATTGAAAAAACTGTCAAAATCCTAAAAATTGTAATCAACCGCAGACTTAAATCTTCATTGTTGGCAAATATTTTACTACCGAACCATTTTTTCAAGTTTAGAAATAAAAAATAGTCCGAGAAGGTGAAATCTGGCGAATAAAGGGCGTGATGAAGCAATTTCAACTTTAATTCATTAATTACATTAATAGTAGATGCCTGAATTGTAGCATTTTCTTGATGAAACAACACTTTCTTGTTCGCCAAATGCCGCCTTTTCCCCATAATTTCATCACCTAAACGCTGCAATAAATCAGCATAATATTCGCCTTTGATGCCGTTTTTCCTTTCTGAAGATAATCAATAAAATGAATTCCATGCGCATCCCAAAAAATAAACGTCATGATGGAATCGTCTTCGCCCCCTTTTTGGACTTAATACTCCCATTTCAGTCCACTGCTTAGACTGTTCCTTTGCCTCAAGTGTGAAGTGGTCGACCCATGCCTCATCCATGGTTATAAGTCGAGGCAAAAATTCGGCTTTATTGCAGTGAAACATCGCCAAACACTCTACTTAAACATTTCCACAACTCTGTTTTTGCTCTATTGAAAGCAAGCGTGGCACCCATCTGGCACACATCTTTCTCATCTACAAATCTTCGGTCAACATACCATGTACAGCACTTTTTGAAATGCCTATCATTTCAGCTAGCTCACGCACCTTCAGCAGACGATCATCCAATAACAGTTTGTAAATTTTCTTAACCGTGTCTGGCGTGGACACCTCAATTGGTCGATTAATCAATTGGTCATTATGGTGTACGTCATGGCAGCTCGCACGGTCTCGTTTAAATTGTGCTACAAAATATTTTACAGTCATAAACGAAGAGGCAGACTCTCAAAGTAGAATCTTACCCGTTCTTAATATTTGTTGACCTGAGACCATTCAAATGGAAATATTAACTTACATAATGGAGTCATGGACCAATTTGTTCCATGCTTACTAACTCACTGAGGTCGTTTACTTGTGATGGCTCAAATAAAAATACTAAACAACGTGGAGTCTTGAAACTTAAAACATATGTTTTATATGGTTGCCACTTTCCATCAAAATAATTTTTATTCAAACTACCGGCACCATCTATACGTCAGGTCGGTTAGTTTTGGGCTCGCTCTCTTAAGATGAGAGTTGATGGGCGTAGTTAAAAGCATCAGCATTTGCTTACTGTTAGATTGCACAGCTCTAATTGGAGGCGTCACCGAAATAAAATCAAATACTGAGATGATATTAATTTGCTTCAATTTATGGAAAACAAATAAATAATATACAAAATATTTTAAATTTTATTTCTATTTCAATGAAATGAAATTACAAACGATTTTGATTATGATTTGTACACTTGAAGATAAATTGAAAACAATTTTGATTCTGAACAAGGGTATGAAAAGTTTTGCTTGTATTTAATTTCAGAGATTCGATCATTAGATCATGTATTTCAAATACGACAATTCCAGTTGTGTCCCATTTATATTTTCCCATAATGTGGAAGGAAAATCGCCCACTGTGCGTTGCAATAAATTATTTATCTGTGACCTGAAAAACTTCATAAAAATGTAATGCTTTTGTCTGTATATAAGCAAATTTATTATTTGACAAATTACACACGTACACATAATATATAGAATATTTACTACTACAACTGTACATGTATGTATATGGGAATACATGTACGAGTATATGTAATGTGTTGTGTGTGTCCAATATCTGCTACTGGGCCAAATTTTTGGATTATACCATTAACAAATAAATGGTCGAAAGGGAGGTCGGTCAAAGCGGAAAGGAACTATTTTTTTTTTTACAAATAAGATGAAAACTGGTGGAAAAACACGGCAATAGAAATCGGCAGATTTTGGATATCGAAACATGTCACTCTTTACTTTACAGCTTTTGCGTTTTATTACTACAGTAATCACTGTGACAGTTGGAGTTATAAATTATAAAGTAATGTTACTTTTTCTATAGTTGGTTAGTCTGCCTGCTGGGGATGATACATAGTTAGTGTGTGAAGTTCCAGTTTACCAGATTAAATAATGTAATCTTACACAGGTAAGAGTAGAAAATAAAGAAATGTAATCATATTATAAATCAAAATTGAAATAATACAATTTAAATAGCATGACAAGCCTCTTCTTTTTACCAAAAATACTCTGACTTAGAGAATAGTTTTTTTCGTGAAAGTAGTAGTATATTGCAATTTAATTTAACTTGGCTTAAAATTAGTTTTAAAGTTGCAATTTTATAAACATTAATTGAAATTAAATAAAAATAAAATAAGTTAAAGCATAATAAAGTTAGCAAAACTATACCTTCCTGAAGTCCTCCGCTTACAAATAATGGAGGAACCCTTATTACCTTGGCCGATTTTTACCTGGAATACCGTAAGGGGGAGTGTCAATGCAGTCTATTTTCTCGCTCAAAAGAAATTATAATAATAATATAAAGCCTAATGAATGAAATGTATAAATCTAAATGTTAAATCAGGCTATTTGTACGGGAAGTACCAGAAAGGGCATACCAATCCACTCAATTTTTTGCAGATTTGTTAATGAAAGTATCATAAAATTAGCAAAATTATATATTTCTCAAGTCGTCCGCTTAGAAATAAAGAAAGGATCACTGATTTCTATTAACTTGATAAATGTTTAAATGGGATATCATGAGGAGGAGTGTCAATGCGGTCTATTTTCTTGCACAAAACAAATTATAATAAAAGCCTAATAAATGAAATGTATAAATATAAATGTTAAATCAGGCAATTTGTACGATAAATACCGGAAAGAGCATGGCCATCCGCTAAATTTTTTGCAGAATTTTAATAAGCATTATAACGTGATGCAGCTGAAAGTCATTTAAGTAACTGCCGTCTACGAATTAGTTATTACAGTGGAAAATTACATTTCAATATATCGCCCAATTTCTATAGGAGGTACCACAAATGACATCGCAATGCCTCCTTTTTCATTATCAAATCTCAGTTCGCCAAATCAATACAATGGCGAACTGCCTGCTATTTGGAAAATACAGGGGAATGCTTGAATTTCGAAAAAAACGGACAATTTGGATGGAGAGTACTAGAAGGGGCGTGACAATGCTGATTATTTAAATTTGCAAGCACCATTTTAACAATCGCTTAGCTTGAACCATATTTGACTGAATTTAATGTAAAATAATAAAATAGATTTAAATTGATCATTTGCATGGGAAATACCAGAATAGGAGTAGTTATTCATGCGACTTTTTTAATTTTGTCCAGCATTATAAGAAAATTCTATGGTAAAAAAAACTTAGGTTGCTCCAGTCTACGAATTAGGAAAAACAATTTATTGCAAAATCGATCAATTTGTATCAGAGGTACCAAATGAGGTTCGATATAGCCCATTTATAATTTTCGGCTACAATGTGGGAAAATGAGAAGCTGTGCGAAGTTTTTAGAATTTCCATAAAGATTTACAATAGTTATCCTGTCTACCAGGCAGACAGACGGATATCGCCCAATCGACATAAAAAGTTAAAAAATCCATTTGGACATAAGTAATTTAAACTTAAACATTGTTACTTCAAAACTTTTCTTCTGGCTAATATATTTTCGCCGTATCATTAGTTCGGCTAAAGGTATAGAAACACTTACGAGTACTTTTTTCAAATATTCGGTTTTTGCTTATTTGAAAAATCATAAAATCAATCAAAGTAGACATAAAAACACAAATTTCATTGCATTCCATTAATGAGATATGAAAAAGCTCCTCACATACAATGAGTATAGACGCAATCTCGTCTCACTCAACGGAACCTATAGTTTAACGACTACTCTGAACGTCAGTATGAGAAGCATTTACTAAACTTGTTGATTACTCGACTACTCGAAGTGTTCGTCACGCACATTGAGGTGTCCGCCGCTGAAATAATAATGGGTGACTGTATGTGAGATTAACCCCCATAGATTATGCGAATGATAGTCGGGTGCACTTACCACTGTGCCACCCCAAGGGGGTTTTCTATCCCCCCCACCATGGAACCTCGCTCTGAACAGTATTCTGTTCTCTTTAGAGGAGGAGGTTGGGGTCAAGGTTGTCGCATATGTGGATGATGTGGCGATAACAGTTAGGGGGACACAGACACCCTTCAAAGAGCCCTTATACCTGGTGTATTATTGGACAAGAAGCTGAATTTCAAACTCTATATTCTGGACAAGGCGAAAAAGGCTACAGTGGCCCTATATGCGTGCAAGAGGGCAATAGGGAAACAATGGGGATTAAGGCCTTGCATTGTTCACTGATTGTATACAGCAATAGTAAGACCGATACTGTTGTATGGTGTTATCATCTGGTGGAAGGGTCTTGAGAAGTCCACATACTATAGGATACTGGACAAGGTCCAAAGGATGGCTAGTCTCTGTACCACCCCATCCGATGCACTAAATATAATTTTGCATTTACTACACCTGGACATATTAGTATGGAGACTGCCACGGCAGCAAGACTAAGAGAGCTGTCACAGTGGTCAAACAGAGGTTATGGTCACAGTGTGGTCCTCAACCTGGTGCTTGACATAACAGTCACTACTGACTATATTCTGGCTGAACCACTGTTCGACAAGAAGTACCATATACTCATACCAGATAGAGATACATGGAAATGTAGAAATCCTGGTATAAGACTGTATGTCGACTTCTGCACTGACGGCTCAAAATTAAATGATCAGGTCCAGAGACCTGGTGCTAAACATAGTTAGAAAGAAGTTAGCGTTTATCAGTCCGAAATTTTGGGCATTAAGGAAGTGGCAGAATGGCTCAGATATAACATTCTCACCACGGTGGGGATTGATATATTCCCTGACAGTCAAGCTGCCATTAAATGCCTGGATTCTGCCTTCCTGAACTCATCAACAGTAATGAATTGCCGCAGATCTCTTAACGGGATGGCTCGGTATATCAACATTCACCTTATGTGGGTGCCGGGCCACTGGGACATACCAGGGAACTGCAGAGCTGAGGAGCTGGCAAGACTAAGGTCTACCTTACAGACTTCAGCCGAGTTGGAGTCCGTGGGCATGCCTCTAGCCACTTGCAAGCTCCTACTGCGAGATTGAGCATATTTAGCGGAAAATGGTAGGACGACGTCTCATTGCTTGTATCCGTCATGACAGAGCACTGGCTGATTGGAAGACATGCAGGGAGATTGAAGGTTGCGACTAGTGACTTCTGCAGGAATTGTGGGGATGAAGAGGAGGAAGAGTCCTTAGAATATGTTCTCTGCAATTGCCCCGACCGGACAACCAGGCGGGGATCACCACTGGGCTCTTATTTCTTTAGGGACCTGGGAAATCTGGACGATGTAGATATTGTCCGATTTAAGAGCTTCTTGAGGCACACAGGATGGTTTTAAGGGGAAACTAGGGACATCCTTATCCCTAGTTTCCGTAGTATCACAATAGACTACACAACAACTTCTGGGTTTTCCGAGCACCATATACTCGTATACGAAGAGCTTCATCGCTAAAGAACATTTTGTTCGATTGAAAGCTTACGTTTGAATCATCACTTTTGTAGTAAGTTTTAACTATTTTTTCGCGTTCTTCGGTTGTTAAACGATTCGTATTCGTAAATGGTAGACTTTTTACTATATACATAATACTTCAGATGACAGGTGTTTAATAGCTGATAGCCTTGCCAGACCGACGGTTTTGGAACCACTTAATGGATAAGCCTGTATATTCATCAGGAAAAACACACATTTTTTATTTAAAGTTTCCATTCGATGTGCTAAGTAAATCGGTTCTTTACATTATTTGTAGGAAATGCTGCCAACGTTAATGTGTATGATGGAATCGTAAAAAAATCCAACAATTTTCGACAAATTGTAACATTACCTTTATTTCCTTGAGTAAAATTAATTAAAGGTCATACTAATGTGTACAAATACAGGAAAAATGTCGATTTATTGAGTCATTCTTGGACGGCCTGTTGAATATAACTTTCAAAATACCATTTATTGTGGATATTTGTAACAATTTGATAAGCTCGGTTCGATTAAGAATATTCAAATCAATGACAGAATTTGGCTATTTGTTATGATAGGTAGAAAATATTATAATTTGAAATGAATCAGAATATAAGTCTTGTTATTTTTTTGACTTAAAACAAAAAAAAAAAAAAATTCACAAAATGTTATTCGGATCAAATAAATAACCAGTTGATCAACAAGTACGGTTGCGAAAAAACGTATTAGATCTTGGCCATAAGAACTGTTTCTATCGGTTTGGCTTACAATTCTATCCATACCTAATTAGATCTGATCGGAAATGAGAAAGGAAGAAATAATAATAGAAAAAGAGATTACACTTTTTTATGAATTATGAATTCTTGAATCGAATTGAATTTTAAATATACAAGGACGGTCCCAGAACTAGTTAACATAATCTCCATTTAGCTCGATACACTTTTTCCAATATTCAATAGCTTCTATACCCCATTTATACTAAGAACTGTCAAACTCCTTAAAATAGCCATCAACCGCAGACTACACTACAGAACCATATTTCCAACTTGGGAATAGAAAATGGTCCGAGAGAGCCAAACTTCAATTCATTAAATTGGTGACAGTGGATGTGTCAACTGGAGCATTGTCTTGCTGAAAAACCACTTTCTTTTTCGTCAAGCAGTCCATTGTCCATTAAGCGGTTTCAAAACTGCCGGTCTGGCAAGACTATCTGTTAAATACCTACCATCTAAATTATTATTTATTTAGTACCATTTATCGTTTAACAATCGAAAGAACGCGTAAAAATAGTTACAATTTCATCACCTAAATGCTGCAATAAATTAGCATAATATTCGCCGTTGATGGTTTCTTCTTTCTAAACATAATCAATAAAAATAATCCCATGCGTGCAATGATCTTGCCTGCAGATGGGGCCGTATTCGCCTTCTTTGGACACGATTCTCCCATTCCAGTCCACTGCTTTGACTGTTTCTTTGTCGCAGGTGTGTAGTGGTAGACCCATGTGTCATTCATGGTTATAAATTGATACAAAACTTGAGCTTTACTGCGGTAAAACATCGCCAAACACTCTAATAAAACATCTTTACGACACTACTTTTAATCTATTGAAAGCAAGCGCGGCACCCATCTTGTATAGCACTCTTTGAAGTGTCAATCATTTCAACTAGCTCACGCATCTTCAGCCGACGATCATCTAATACTATTTTGTGGATTTGTGTTGGCAGCTTATACGGCCTCGTTTAAATTCTGCTACCCAATATTTTACAGTTGTAATCCAAGGAGCAGTTTCCGCCAGAGTAGAATTTAATTCGGCTTTAATGTTGCTTGCACTGATACCATTCCATAACAGTGCTAATTTTTCCATGTTTACAAATTCATGGGGTCGCTTACTTTTGATCGCTTAAATAAAAATACTAAACAACGTGGTGTTTTGAAACTTAAAACATATGTTTTATAAAGCTGTCACTTTTCACCAAAATAATGTTTTTTCAAACTACTGGCGCCATCTATATATCAGGCCGGCTAATTTTGGGACCGTCGTCGTATATTTTATTTCGTAAGAACTTTTAGTTAAACATCTCATACGCTAAGTTTGTACTTTGTTCTAACTACATCAGTTTTCTTAAAAAGTATTAAGTTTTTTTCCTGGATTTTTATTAGCTTATCAGTTTTTTTCTCGTGGAAGTTTTTTTTGTGTTGTCTTTGGTATTAAGTTCTAGCAACATTGATGAGGAGTTTCAGAGAGAAAATTGAATTTTGTAATATTATTCAATCCCCGGCTATCTGACAAAATGTTAGAATGTGTTTAGAATTAATGATTTCCACAAAAATTTACCGCATTTATCGTATATACCAGACGACTATCGGTCAATCAGGTTATAAAATGCATTTGACCAAAGCATATTTGACACTTCCTCGTGAGTGCTAAATTTTTTTCCACTTCAGACGATGTATGAGCATTCCTTTCCTTTTCCTTCAGGTAAAGGTATAATAAATAGTTGTAACTAAATGGATCGCCCTATAAAAATGTTTCCTGATCTTTTACCTTTTTTATTAATTATTATTATGTGTCATAAATCTGTGATAAGTTGTTAAATCTAACCACATATTTTTTTGTAGTTTACAATGAATAAATATCACATTCCACGAAGCCACTGCAACTGTTGCTGTTACTGCTGCTGCTGCTTTGATTCTGTCTCTGTCTATTGTAAACTGTGTGAATAACTGTCGGTTAAATGTTAATGCAATTAATGCTGACGTGTAGTTAACATCTGGTTTCTTTTTTCATTGTATTTTTCACCATATTTCAATTAAGCTCAGACCCAGCCACACTCACTCACCCACTTACTCGCTAGTTGTATTAACAAGAAAGGGGGAAAAACTGCGGATTTTTTTCCATATTTGTTGCACCACTTCAGTTGATTTCAAACAAAGCGCCACACCGGTGTTTTTTGGATTTATCACAGGTGGCTGTTAATGAAAACTAACACTTTTTTCCACTCTGTTTACAACAATATGAAGTGTGTTTGTGGGTGGGTGGGCCAGCATTTACATAGCAAAGAGCACAAAGGGCAGACACAAGATGTCAAAGGTATCTTTTCGGAACGTTTAGTGCGTTCGTCTCTTAGCAAAATGAGAAAAATAAACTTTAAACCAAATGTTGGCATAACAAAATTTATATTAAAGCTGCAAAAATTAATTTTCTTGGAATCTTATTATTATAGATCTTAATAAAGTTTCTCACTGGGGATTCCCGTTCCGATATTTCATGGATATCCCAGCGTTTCACAAAACCCCCAAATGTTAAGCAAATCAAGTATAAACATTGTAGTCAGATGATTTATAGTCACCCTCATGCCATGTTCTGTTGACAAAATATGATTGCTTTGTTCATTGGAATGAATATCTGGAACACTTACGTCAAGTTAACATAAGTACGAGGGTGGCCTCGAAACTAGCCGATTTAACAAAGAAGAACCAAAAAAGTTGGTAAAATGTTCTTTCTTTTTTAACATAATCCACTTTTACTTCGATACACTTTTCCCAGCAATATTTAATATATATGTATGTATATGTTGTAGGATATGTTAAATTCCATAAAATAGCCATAGCAACTGTAGACTCCACCTCTTCATTGCTGGCAAATTTTTACTTTCGAGTCATTTTTCAAGTTTGAAAACTGAAAATAGTCCGAAATAAATAACCTGTTAATCAAAAAGTACGCTTTCTACAGGGTGGCGCAATAGAACGTGCATATTTAACTAATAGATTACAAAATAAATACAAAAGGTATGGTTAAAATAAATCTAAGGCATTGTAGAGTAATAAATGGAGTTTATTTTTTTGAAAATAACATCATCTGAATGGTGACGCTCTCTACGACGGCACTCCTCTAACCGCAAACGAAAATTATTGAAAACTTTCTTCAGTAATACTGGTGTAATGGCTGCCATTTCACCACGGATATTCTCCTTGAGCTGAACGATGTTTCTTGGATTATTACTGTAGCCTTTGTGTTTGAGGTATCCCCACAAAAAAAAGAGGCGTCAAGTCTGGACTACGTCGGGGCCATGGGATATCACCTCTTTTCGAAATCAGTCTGCCAGGGAACATCTGCTTCACCACCGCCATGGAGTCATTTGATGTGTGACAGGTAGCTCCATCTTGTTGGAACCAAGTTCTGGAATTCATTATTCTTGAACTTTCAATTTCTGGAGCCAAAAATCCGTCCAACATCTCAACATAGCGTTCCGTATTAACCGTAACGTTTTGACCCCGCGCGTTTTCAAAGAAAAAAGGCCCAATTATTCCTCTGCCAGAGATTGCTGCCCATACTGTCACTTTAGGACTATGCAATGGTTTCTGGTGTTTGATTTTGGGATTTTCACTGTTCCAGTAACGACAATTTTGACGGTTTACGAACCCATTCATAAGGAAATGAGCCTCGTCATTTCATTAGCAAATGCGAGCCTTGCTATGAAGTCAGACTCTTTCAATTCTTGTGTTAATTGCAGCTTATATGGATGCAGTTTAAGATCCAATGTTAAAATTCGTTGCAATCTTCGTCGTGATAATTGTAAGACAGACGATCTCTTGCGAGTCGACATTTGTGGATTTCCTCGTACTGACTCCATAACTCTCTCAACATTATCTTCGGTCCTAGATGTTCTTGGGCGACCATTTGTTTGTGGTTTAAATGTTGAACCGGTCTCTTCAAAACGCTTTACCCATATTTTAATTAAATTATCACTCGGAGCTTCACTAATTCGCCGTAGTCCATATTCAGCACAATATAGTCGCCTAGTAGCAATATATGAAAGAGAGTTCTCGTAAAATGCGCGCACGCAAAATGCGCGACGCTTCCCGTCGAAGTGATTCATAGCGACTAAAACTCAATGAGCCCGCCAACCCAACGATGCAGGCGATGCAGAAAGAAAAGAAGAAATAATTCTGGATGGAGATTACACTTTTTTTTATGAATTATGAAGACGGTTCCAGAACTAGCCGACCTAAAAAACAAAATTGAAATTGTGAAATTGAAAAATTATCTTTTTTTTAACATAACCTAACTTTACCTCGATACACTTTTCCCAGCAATATTTAATATATACACACAGTTAAGGAAAAAACTCTACATACACCCGCTTATTTTGTGTTTTTAAGATATTCTTAAGACAAATTATTAAAGCGTTTGCATTAATATTTAAAGTACCAAAAACAAAGTTAATTTACAAAACAAAAAGTTAATTCAAAAGCATAACAATAACAGAAATAACAAAAACAATAAAAATTCATGAGAAAAAAGTCTACATACAGTCTAAAAATATTTCATTTCTTTTAAATAAATAAAAGAAAACGATACATTCTTAATATTATGTAGGACCGCCTTGAGCTTCAATAACTGCCTGAAGACGACGTGGCATAGACATCACCACATTTTCCGTAATACTGGGCGCAATTTCCGACCAACTTCGAGTAAGGGCAGTTTTCAGGGTTTCGCGATTTCTGATATCATATTTGCGCCCAGATTTTTCCAAAACGTCTCAAATATGCTCAATTGGATTGGGGTCTGGTGACTGGGGAGGTGTATTGAGCTGCCTTGGTGCTTGATAAAGAAGCCAGTTTCGAACAATATGTGCAGTATGCTTGGGATCGTTGTCTTGTTGGAAAATCCATTGGTTTCCCAGGCCCAAGCTTTGCACAGATGGCTTCAGATTTGTCTTATACTGATATCAGTCCATAACTCCTTCAACAAAAACCAATCGACCAACTCCAGATGCCGCCATAGCTCCTCACACCATAACACTGGCCCCACCATGTTTCACAATAGGTATAATATTTTTGGGATCAAGTGCAGTGTTTGGTTTTCGTCAAACCTTGTTTCGGCCGTCATTCCCGAAAATATTATTCTTAGTTTCATCGGTAAATATAACTTTCTTCCAAAAATCTATTCCCTTCTGTAAATGTGCCTTAGCAAAGTCCAGGCGAAGTTGACGATTCTTGGCAGAAATAAATGGCTTTTTGCGTGCAGTTCTACTTTTAAAGCCGCTATCATGCAAAACGTTTATTACTGTTCTTGATGAAACGGTAATATTCGATAATCTTGCAAGGTATTCGGATAATTTTGGGCACTTATTTTTGGATCTTTATGGACTTCTTTAAGGACGCTATTGACATCGCGTCTTGAAAGTTTCTTCGGTCTTCAAGATCGCGGCTTATTCTCGGTACTGTTGGTATTGGTTTGATCGTTTTTGACAATAGTTTGCACTGTAGAGCGACTTAATTTTACAATTTTAGCAATTTCCCCATAAGATTTGTTTTTTTGAGAAGGTTCGCCACCAAATTTCGAACTGGTTGTTGAATTTCTCGTCTATTTACCATTTTTAAAGTTAAAACGTTTTTTACAAATCGCTTTCTGAATTTAAATGATTGTAATGGTTGACAAATAAGGCAAATAACGAAAACTAATGGATTTTTCCCTTCATCTTCTTCTTTTTCTTATTCATTTTAAGAGTTGCCAATGCTGTATGTAGACTTTTTTCCCACCGATTTCCATGTTTATCGCCAATAGCTTATAAATGATCTTTTTTCTTCAAACATTTTTAACTATTAATGTCTTAAACATTGACATCAAAATTATATTTAATATTATCACTAGTTCTCTACAATTTCAAAATAGTAGGGTGTATGTAGAGTTTTTCCCTTAACTGTATGTAGTGAGATATGTCAAATTCCTTAAAATAGCCGTAGCAACTGCAGACTCCACCTCTTCATTGATAGCAAATGTTTTATTGCTGACCCATTTTTCCAGTTTGAAAACAGAAAATAGTCAGAGGGAGCTAAATGTGGCGAATAAAGTGCATGATGAAGCAATTTTAACTTTAATTCATTAATTTTGGTCATCACAATAGTGGATGTGCGAACTGGAGCATTGCCTTGATGAAACAACACTTTCTTTTTCTCCAAATACGGCTTTTTTTTTTCAAAAACTTCATCACCTAAACGCTGCAATAAATTAGCATAATATTCGCCGTTGATGGTTTTTCCTTTCTGAAGATAATCCATAAAAGTAATCCCTTGCTTTGACTGTGCCTTTGTAGCAGGCTTAAAGTGATGCACCCATGTCTCATTCATGGTTCTAAATCGATGCAAAACTTCGGCTTTATTGCGGTAAAACATCGCCAAACACTTTTTTCTGTATCAAATACTTTGTCGTATCAAATACTGTAAGATAAAATCAGAAAAACTAAATTTTTTTTGGAATAACATTAAAGGTTTTGTTTCGCATAATTAGAATAAATCGATTTGCGTCAAGTATGAACTGTTTTGTTCAATAACTTGTTTGCATTATGAAGTAAATTCAATTATGCCTTTCTCATAGAAAGCCAATTAATTTTGACGAGCTTCTATCGAGGTGAATTTGTCACCAGCCAAGTCAATCGTCATAGATAGGAACAGGTGGTGATCACTTTGTGACTGGACCGGACGATAAGATGAATGCATAAGAATATCCCAAACTATCTCCTCGAGCTTCTGACGAGTTACTATCGATATGTATGACCCGACTTTGCCCTGATGGCACCTTGTTTGGTACCTTCATCTGATTGCTTCCATCAGACAGTTCAATTGTTGACACCACAGTTCCGAATTAAGATTTGGACAATGTGGGAACAGCTTATAATAGATGATTTCTTACCAATCCCATTAAACACACAAAAAACCTTCCTGAGCGTTTGCGCCAGCTCATCGCAATTCGACCATGACCAATTTTCATCGTTATTGTCGAAAGTGACTTTTTTTCACAGTCCACTTCGCAAATGGGTTGATTTTCCTAAAATTCAGCAGCGATTCTCAAATGAAAATTTAGGTCATGACGATTATATGCGTTAAGTCTTGTAGCACCCATATATATCATGCCCTTCTCGTATTCCTTCTTATTGAAGTAACTCCTAACGGGTTTTTGGGCATTGTTTAGGTCCTGAGTAATCCACAATTTTAACGTCAAAATTACCGGAATTGAATTCACTGCATTTTCAGCCGCATGTATTAGGTTTTCGGAATATTTTAAATATGACATATTTTCTATTTGCTGGGGTCCATTTTTCACGTGTGCTCAAACAATACTGAGTCAAGCAACCGTATAACTGTTGGAATATTTTTTATGTATCAAATGTTATCTTTATACGCTCGCACGTACACAACGTGAGATATAGATTATTAAAGCCATCTATCGGAAAAATATTATATTTCTTTGTGGACATATGAGGAAATCAGGAATTAATATTTTACACCAAAAACAATTTTGAAGCAAAATATCGTTTTTTCATGGTAGGCCTATCTAAAATTGTTGTTATCTCCCAAATCATAGGAAATATGTTATCAGGCACATAACCGTCAACATCAGCAAATGTTATTTAAAGTTGGCGAGAAATAGCTTTTGCCACCTTAAACCATGTTTTTAACAATTTTGCCATAAATAGAATCAATTTGGTATTGCTTTCTTTTCTCCAAAACTTGAGCTCATCCAAAGAAACTAATAACTTTGTTGAAAATCAAGCCTTACCCAAAAATCCCTAGCTCTTCTCTTCCCTCGTGTTATTCAACTTTAAATTGATAGTTTAGTGTTCAGTTTGCAAACAATGACACAGAAATAAATTACACAAATTTTACAACGAATAGGAACAACGTACATAATTCAAATACAACATTTCAAATTCAGCATTCGTACACACAGTCGAAAGAGTAATTAATTATAGATAGACAATATTAACAACTTTGGCTTTACAATTTATTCTTTGGCAGCGAAAGATGATAAATAATAATCTGATGATGATGTTGAAACTTCAATTGTAGTGACGTCTTAAGTTTTATAGAAAGCCAAGTTCTATTCAGTTCAAGGAGTAAGAAACAATCATAGACGACTCCGCTAAATGTCATTATGCAAATAATTAAATAAATTTCCATGAACGAACACGTTGACCAGCCTTTTTGTGCAATTATTCACTAAGAACAGGTTTGTGACTAGAAAACATTTTAAATAGAACTCTAAACAACAAATATTTTAGCATAATTTAATTGGAAAATACCCTACATTTTACCACAGGATAGTAATCAAACAGCTAATGACAGCGCCCTCATTTTTTGGCAGGCGTCAGACTATTATATTGTTTACAAGCCTACGTGGCCGTTATCGAAATGCAATTCAAACACAACTGTTATTGTTAAGGAGCTAAGACATTTACATGTGATCCAAAAGTTTTATATATCGGAGAATTATACGTTATAGTGGTACTGGTGACATCAAAGAACGGCAGGTGGAGGTGGAAATCTAAAATTTGCAACATCGCCAGAAATGGTTCAAAAAGTGAAGGCAAGATTTTTGCGCTATCCACAATAAAGCGCAGTCCAATTTGCGAAAAATGTCTATATGTCTGCTCGTAGCATGGGATACATATTAAAAAATTAGCTACGATAGAAGCTCTACATGAAATTAAAAGCACAAGACTTAAAACCTGCACAAAATGCGTTTAGCATAGCAAGAACAAAGGATCTTAATACACGTATACGTTGGTGTCGAGCTTAAAAATTTGGTCTTTTCTGCTAAAAACCCGTTTGCGGTTCAGCTATGTGGAAACAGACAAAACGATCGTGCATGTTTAAAGTGCAAAGCAAGAGGCAATTCTGCTCTGCAAAAGCAAGCGCCTGCATCAGTGATGACTTGGACAGCAGCAACTGCCACAGAACGATCACTATCTGCTCTCACTAAACAGAGCGTAAAGGTAAATCAAAAAATCTACAGGGTGGCGCAATAGAACGTGCATATTGCATCATCTTTTTTTGCGGGGTAGAAAAGGCGCAGGCGGGGGGGCGCCTTCGTCGCTGGGTTGGCGGGCTCATGGAGTTTTAGTCACTATGAATCACTTCGACGGGAAGCGTCGCGCATTTTACGTGCGCGCATTTTACGAGAACTCTCGTTCATATATTGCTACTAGGCGACTATATTGTGCTGAATATGGACTACGGCGAATTAGTGAAGCTCCGAGTGCTAATTTAATTAAAATATGGGTAAAGCGTTTTGAAGAGACCGGTTCAACATTTAAACCACAAGCAAATGGTCGCCCAAGAACATCTAGGACCGAAGACAATGTTGAGAGAGTTATGGAGTCAGTACAAGGAAATCCACAAATGTCGACTCGCAAGAGATCGTCTGTCTTACAATTATCACGAAGAAGTTTGCAACGAATTTTAACATTGAATCTTAAACTGCATCCATATAAGCTGCAATTAACACAAGAATTGAAAGAGTCTGGCTTCATAGCAAGGCTCGCATTTGCTAATGAAATGACGAGGCTCATTTCCTTATGAATGGGTTCGTAAACCGTCAAAATTGTCGTTACTGAAACAGTGAAAATCCCAAAATCAAACACCAGAAACCATTGCATAGTCCTAAAGTGACAGTATGGGCAGCAATCTCTGGCAGAGGAATAATTGGTCCTTTTTTCTTTGAAAATGCACGGGGCCAAAACGTCACGGTTAATACGGAACGCTATGTTGAGATGTTGGACGGATTTTTGGCTCCAGAAATTGAAAGTTCAAGAATAGTAAATTCCAGAACTTGGTTCCAACAAGATGGAGCTACCTGTCACACATCAAATGACTCCATGGCGGTGGTGAAGCAGATGTTCCCTGGCAGACTGATTTCGAAAAGAGGTGATATCCCATTGCCCCCACGTAGTCCAGACTTGACGCCTCTTGACTTTTTTTTGTGGGGATACCTCAAACAAAAAATAAACTCCATTTATTACTCTACAATGGCTTAGATTTATTTTAACCATACCTTTTGTATTTATTTTTTAATCTATTTTTTAAATATGCACGTTCTATTGCGCCACGCTGTACCTTGAAATGATTTTAAATGATACCTTGTTATCTTGGGCTCGTAATCAATTCTGTAGAAACCATTGAACATTTCAACAAGACTCGGTACTATCCCATAAAATATTTCTTTGGAAGAAAAAGCTTCCAGCTTCATTTCCTCACAACAATGGCTCTCATATTTCCCGGACTTAAATCCAATAGATTTTTCAATACGTCTCATTCTGAAGGCCAAAGTATCAACTAAAAGCTATGAGACGGTCAACATCTTAATGATTGATCTTTGCCGAGAATGGGGCAAAATATCATCAGGTCACGGTCTTGCAGCACATGAAGCCTTTTCGGACAGACTCTAGCTATTAATCACGTTAAAAGTGGCTACATCTCATATTAGCATATGTTTTTTTTTTTTTTTTTTTTTTTTTTTGATTTGAAGTGTTCTTACGATATACAGAAATTTTTGAATAAAAAAGTAAAAATTGACAAAATTACAGCGTTTTTTGTTGGTAAAACTTCGGTGGTCGACCCGAGTACTTGTATATACGAATCTATCCATAACAAACCAGATATATATAATTTTGATCTTCCAAGATCAAACAGTTGCAACATGCATGCGAATATTGAGAGTTGAAAATTTCAACTTTCGAACCAACCTTAAAAAGTAGCAAAAAAAAAAAATCATTTTATACCTTAAAAGGACCGTCAATATACTTTCGGAAATGAAGATTGTTGATGTAAAAAAACGAATAGCACCATCTTCTATAGAAGCCATATTCTATAGAAGCCGCTGATGATACATACATCATTAACAGAAATGTTACTGCAGTTTTCTCAAGTATTGAAATTGGGTCAAGAAATAGTCTACTCATTTGGGACGATGTGTCAACATTGATAACTATAACTATCGAGTAGTGGACGATTTCATCTGCCTTAGCTCCGTCGTATAACTATCGAGTAGTGGACGATTTCATCTGCCTTAGCTCCGTCGTCTATAAAACTAATAACGCTAATTTGAAAACTAAGAAAAAATCATTATCAATGTGAGTGTCAATTTGAAGTTAACATCTGGCTTAAAAACAAAACCCTCTCATACCAAACAAAATTTCAACCGCCCAACTTGCTGATTGCTGTCTTATGACAAAAGCGAAAGAATCGGTTGTGGGAATCTTCGAGAGAAAATACTCTTGCCAATTCCTTGTACAGTAGGTCAGTTATGATGACCATAACCACCCTATAATGCGCGAAAAGTGCCCACGTTTGAATCACCACTTTTGTAGTAAGTTTTAACAATTTTTATGCGTTCTTCGGTTATAAATGATTCATGTTCGTTAATGGTTAACGTTTCACTAGATAAATAACACTTTAGATGACAGGTATTCAATAGTTGACAGCATTGCCAGACCGGCAATTTTAAAACCACTAAATGGATGACGCCGTATTTTCAAACAAAGTGTGACGCATTTCGATTTTTGAAAAAATCAAAAAATCGACTTTTCATATATTGGACAGTTTTTATTTCCAAATATCAGGTGCTTCGGAAAGTTAGTTCGGTTTTTAAAATAAATTTACTTACAAATTTATGTACAAGAAAACAAATATTTTAATCTAAATAATCTCCCCCTTTTTTAATAACTTCTTCCCACCTCTCTGGGAGCTTTTTAATTCCTCTCCCAAAAAACTCGCGTGGTTTTTCTAAAAAAAGCGCTCAATTCGAGTTTTAACTTCCTCGTCGTTATGGAAATTAGAATATTTCAAGTGCTTGCTCAGACTGCGAAATAAGTGATAGTCGGACGGAGCGAGGTCTGGAGGGTACGGTGGGTGAGGTAAAACTTCCCACCCACGCTTTGACAGTTTCTGATGGGTCCGCAAGACGGTGTGAGGCTTCGGTTGCTCACAAATCCCAGCTCTTTTATGACCTCGTGAACTGTTGAGACTGATTTTTTTGACTATTTCAGCTATTTCGCTAACTGTTGCACGGGGATTAACAATAATTAAATCTCTCACCTCCTCGGAAACAATTTCTTTTGATTTCTTTTCTTTTTTGGTTATCCTGATGTGGGAGCGTTCTTTACGGAGAAGTCGCCCGTAGCAAATCTTTTAAACCATTTCTGGCCAGTTCTTTCATTTAATCTGTTTTTCATAAACAGACTTTATTTTTTGACTGGCTTTAGCAGCCGTTTTTCCTTTTCGGAAGCAATACAGCATAAGATGTCTAAAATGCTCTTTTTCGCTCATTTTTCTGCTTTTTAAAACTTTTTTTTTAAACACTATAATTATTCACGACTAGAAGAAGAACACAAGTAAACAATAGTAAACAGTTTAAAGAAGGGGTGAAAGGAAATTATGATGATGTTTGAAGGAACTCTACGTCATGAGAAGTGACGTATGGTGAACTAATGAATTATTCGAACAACCCAATATATGAAAAGTTGACTCCACTTAATCCACTGTTGTTCATGATTTTTCGACAAAAATCTACTTTTCATATATTATGTTCGACAAATTTGAAAAGTTCACTTATTGTGTCAACTGTAGATCTGTAACATGAATCAGAAACAAATTGCTAAAGTATTTTGAATAAATTTACAATATCAAAACCGAAACGAAACTGAACTTTCGTTAGCGTCCCTGTAAAACACATTAGGTCAAAAAGATACCTGGTACTTTTAAAGCTTCCCTCTGATTGTTATATCATTCTCGTATCAAATGTGTTACTGCCTAGTAGTCATATAGTTCAACAGTAGAGTGCTGATGCTACAAACCAAAGAAAAAATGAAACTATTTATAATTAAAGCTGCCGTGAGTAATTTAGTTGTAGACATCTGTGAATCATGAATGAGTCTTTGTTTAAATACTTTTCTGTTTCTGTGTCATTTGGCAAATTGTAATTAAAAACACTTACATACTTGGCTGGGAGCATGGGCGACTTCGTGCCGGTTGCTCGTTTGGTGTTTTGTAATGTAACTTCTTTTGATTTCTTTTTGACTGGGAATGTGAAACCAGTACCGGCGCTGTTAGTCACCGTGTTTACAATTATTCACATGACACAGCCGTTGTCTGAGTTGTTAGCGCGAAACTGCACAAAATCTGTTAACCCAAACATTAGCAGAGAGGCAAACATTCAGTGGTAACAAAAAAATTTGCCAACAGAAAGAATGATGCAACAACGGCTGTCTGCAGACGGAAAATAAAAGGGGTACCGCCACTCTGTTGCTCGTTTAGTGTTAATGTTAAAATTGATGATAAATTTCAATTAGTACTAATTGAAATTAGTATTTGTGGATAATAGCGGTGAAACAGTTTCATATTTACGACAAAATTTCAAGTCGATGGGAAATTCTCGGTGGTGCGCAGTGGAATATTTTCACATATGTATGCTGCGGCATTCATTTCGCATGCATAAATTGTATTATAAAACGAAAACATGCAAGAAATTATCCTTTTTCCGCCCGCAACCACGCCTACCTCCTATATAGTATGCAAATAAAAGACGCGATATTCCTCCATACAACTTCACAAAAAAAAAAGCGAACGGCAATGACACAAATCAATTATTTTTAAATACTCAATTAAAAAAAAAGGCAGAATGTGACACGCTTAACGTGTTCATAACAATTTTAAATTTTTACGACATTTTAAATCATTATAATTCTTGTCATTTAGATGCAAACGTACAAAAAATGACGCTGATTAACGATTTTAACGTTTTACAACAATCTCTAGAAATATAAGCTTGAAAGCTTGAAAAAAAAAACGCTCTATTCTATATTGTACTAATGTTGGTGGTTTATTTCAAAAAAAGAACCAGCTCTAAATACAGTTTATAGGCTATCCTTCTGCATAATGGGTATGAAAGACCATCCATACCAATTGATCATGCCGTTAATACAAAGGAAAATTACGAATCAATGACTGAAATGTTGACATTACTCTGATACAACAATAATAAATTGGAGATCTGGGGTGACCTTAAGGTGTGTGGTTTAAATTTCTTTGTATAGGGTGTCCGCCGGGAAAGTATACTACTTTGTTTTGCCGTCATTTTGGTAAACATTAGTCTTGACAGTTCATATTTGGCAGTCGTGAAGTAGAGACGTGGCAAATTTATTATGGAAAAATATTCAATAAACCAACGTGTTTTAATCGTTTAAACATTTTATCAAAATCTATCATCGATTACTGTGACGATGAAGAAGTTACGTGAAATTTTTGGGAGTAACAACGTGCCAACAAGACGCACTATTTATCGTGTAGTGAATGATTTCGAAGTAAGAGGGTCTGTAGCTGATAGGGCCAAGCATGGACTACATCGTACTGCAAGATCGGCTGAAAACATTACTGCTGAACAACTTTAGCCCCAATTTTGCACAAGGATTTGCATCTGTTTCCATTTAAGATTCAGTTGACATAAAAGCTTCTTTCACAAGATCATCTACGCAGCCGTACATATACCAGTAGGACGTTACAGCTCACTCATGACGACCCCAATTTTCATGAAAAAATCATAATGAGTGACGAGGCACATTTTCATTTTAATGGATATGTGAATGAGCAAAATAGTCGGTTCTGGGCAATGGAAACCCCTCAAATTATTCATCAGTCACCTTTGCATCCATTAAAAGTGACAATCTGGTGTACAATTTGGTCAGGAGGAATCATTGGACTTCACTTCTTTGAAACTGAAAACGACGTAACGGTAACTGTAAATGGGGAGCGATATCGTGCTATGATTGAAAACTTTTTTACGCCATAATGGCATGCTTTGGGCTTGATTAACATATGGTACCAACAAGACGGTGCCACATCGCATGCAGCCAGGATTACAATAGAATTACTGCGAAACCTCTTTCCATAACAAGTTATTTCAAGAAATGTTGATGTTGATTGGCCTGCACGATCGCCTGATTTGACTGCTCCGGACTTCTTTTTGTGGAGTTATCTGAAAAGCAAGGTTTATGCAAACAAACCAGAAACGCTTGAGCAACTCAAACAAAATATTCGTTATGAAATTAATGAAATACCACGTAAAATGTGTGGGACTGTAATGAAAAATGTGCTGAAAAGGGTTCGCATTTGTGAGGCGGACATTTATCTGATATTATTGTATTCCATACATAATTGCCGACAATAAATAAAACATTTATCAATATAAGACCATTCTCTTTCATTGAATCAAAAATTATAAACAAACAAAGTAGTATATCTTCCTGACGGACACCCTGTATATAGTATAGACCATCGTAAATACCTATAAATTAATCTGTTTCAGATAATTGGTTTGTTGACTGGTATACAAGGAGATTTCACAGAATATTGTTGTTTCCTTTGTCTATGAGATAGTCACGCTACATGTCATCATTATGTCAGAACAGAGTGGCCAAAAGAAAACTGAGTATTCAGCAGGAAAACAAAACATTTCAAATAAACCATTAATTGATCCAAATGACGTTCTTCTTTCGCCGCCACCCATAAAATTGGGCCTTTTTAAGAGCTTTGTCAAGGCTTTGGACAAAGATATTGCAGCATTTAAATATTTGTTAGCGGTTTTTACTAAAATTTCATATGTTAAACTCCATGAAGTACATTTGTTGGCCCTTAAATCAGAAAGCTATTGAATGATGACAATTTTTCACAATGTTTATAGGAGAAAGGATATGGGAGAATCTTTCAAGAACATCGTGAACAGTTTCCTTGGAAACAATAAGAGTGAAAACTACAGACAAATTGTTGCTGAATTACTGAAAAATTATCACGAATTAGGTGCTCAAATGCCACTTAAAATGCATTTTCTTCATACGCATTTAGATTTCTGTTTCCACAAAACCTAGCTGCGGTGAGCGGCGACGAACAAGAGGAGCGTGCTAACTAAGATTTAATGAAATTTGAAATAAATTATCAACGATTTTGGGACGAAAGCATGCTGGGAGACTACTGCTGGATTCTAATATGTGTGAAACCGAACCAACAAAATACAAATGACGTTCACATAACGCTATTTACTTTTGAAAATTTATTGATTTTTTATGTAAAAAACGAATAAAAATATATATTTTTTTGTATCTCGAAAACCTGACATGATAGAGAAAAAACAATCACAAACTCGAATTCAGCCCACCTAATTGCCCTAGGAAAGATATTTGGTTGCTCCAGTCTAAAATCTTTTTGGCCAGAGACGGAAAATAATTGTTATTTTTTTTTCCAGACAAAAAGATTACGCGAAAATTCCTTTTACATTTATTAGGGAATTTTTAACCACTATTGTGAGACATATATTATTTTGGTCACCGTAACCAATTAAAATGAGAAATATTTTTTTTGGTTATGAATAACTGTTATAGCAACCAAAAAGAATTCTTTGGTTAACAACAACCATTATCCAAAGAAATTTTTTTTTTTTGGTTATATTATAATGGTTATTTTTAACCATTATTTAAATTCGTTAATGGTTAAATACGATTTTTTCATAATTTCTCTTATAACTGTTACGGTCCCTGTTTTTGGCTAGTTTTATAAATCAGTTTTAAATGTGTAAGACTGAGAATGTAAGGAACAATTCCTGTAAATGTAAGTAACACATACTCTAAAATTTATTACTAAAAAGTTGACAATTTTTGCAATTCTGGTGAAAAAATTATTAGGAAATGGTTGTGGTTTATTTTTTCAATTTTGATATTTTTATCGGCAATTTTGAAAGTGGTTTTCATTTTTCTTTTAAATATTGTAAGGACTATGACTTATCAGAACGTAAAAGGGTGATTTTGGCAGTCGTTGGAGCTCATTAATTATATTCCGGAACACACATCACACTCACGAGGGGAGCGGTTCCAATACTAGCCGACATGATGTATAGATGACGTCAGTAGTTTGAAAAAAATTATTTTGTTGAAAAGTGGCAACCTTATAAAATATATGTTTTAAGTTTCAAGGCACCACGTTGTTTAGTATTTTTATTTGAGTCAACAAAATGAAACGATCTCAGTGAATTTGTAAACATGAGAAAAATTGGTCACCACTATATTATTCAATATTTCCATTTGAAAAACCTCAGTTCGACCAATATTAAAGCCGTGCCAGATTATACCCTGAGGGAGCATGCTTTTTCGTTTACGATTGTAGGTGTCCACGCCAGACACGGATAAGAAAATCCACAAAATGGCATTGAATGATTGTTGACTGAGGCTTCGTGAGCTACCTGAAATGACAGGTATTTCAAAAAGTTTTATATGTACATCATATATTGACCGAAGGTTTGAGGATGAGAAAGCTGTGCGTGGGATGGGTGCCGCTTTTGCTTTCAATAGAGCAAAACCAGCGTCGTAAAGATGTTTTAGTAGAGTGTTCGGTGATGTTTTGCCGCAATAAAGCCGAATTCTTGCGCGGATTTCTAATTATGGATGAAACATGGGCCCACCACTTCACACCTGAGACAAAGTCAAAGGAACAGTCAAAGCATTGGACTGGAATGACAGAATCGTGTCCAAAGAAGGCGAAGACAGTTCTATCTGCCAGCAAGGTCTTTTTCATTTTTGATGCGCATGGGATTATTTTTATGGAAAAAAAAAACCATCAACGGCGAATATTGTGCCAATTTATGAAATCAATTATGAAGGTATGAAATTAATTATTATGAAATGAATTTATGAGTCATGAAATTGTGTAAAAAAGCGCGCATTTGGCGAAAAAGAACGTGTTGTTTCATCAAGACAATGCTCCAGTTCATACATCCACTATTCTGATGGCAAAAATTAATATATTAAAGTTCGAATTGCTTCATCACGGACCTTATTTGCCAGATTTAGCTCCCTTGGACTATTTTCTATTTTCAAACTAGAAAAAATGGCCTGGTGATAAAAGATTTGTCAACAATGAAGAGGTGGAACCTGCCGTTGGGCTGTTCGGATCATGCTGATCCCACAATCCCGTTCAACGTGATTGTTGACAGCTGTGTGCGGGGACACCAGTCGCTGGGCCGCAAGGGGTTGAAACTGAAAATAGATTTTCTACAGAGTTAGATTATCTACGAAGTCTGACCAGAGGCTTTGTCTGGTACCGGGGGTGATAGGGATACACACGGGCAGGTCTCGGGTTCGTGCCCTGTCATCTGTATCTTTTTGATCTTTTGGGGGGTACGGGCAGGCATGGGGTTTCCCCTATGTCTATATTTCATGGTTGCCGTTCATGGTCGCCGAACGGAAGGGGTTTGGAGTTTTCCCCGCCTCCCGCCGGTGAGGGTACTGCCTAGGGTCTCCGTGCCTGCAGGTATTTAAAAATGTCCAGTCTGTACTCTTTTGCCACAGGGCGTTGGCAATCGCATTGTAATATGCCCAGTGTGTCGCACACCGTAGGAAAGGCCTTCACGGCGAGACTCACGTTAAACCCTCGTGGACTTCAACCGAAACTCACCCAAAAAAAACTCGGCCTCTATTTCTAGCTAAAGTTTAGGCGATTTTTTTGGCAATGAAATAGTCGCATGATAGTCGCCGGTATTTCATCGGTCTGCATGAAAATTTGGTGTATGGAAATTGTGTCATGGTCATTTTCAATTATAAGTCTTATTATTATTATTTTACCAGCTGCCCTACGAAATATTTTAATAATTTGAACTTTGACACACAACTTACTGGGTTTTTGCAATATTTTATATTTCTTAGTAATTAATTTATAATATTTAAAATACTTCATAAGTTTAATCGTAAGTATCGCTTTCACAGCTTTTGGAATTCAATAGAAATTAGTGATAACCAGTAGTCGCTTATAACTGTCATTTATAAGAAATGTTAACGTTACGGTATTAGTACAAGTTAGATGTCATAGAAATGTGATGTTTGGAAATTGAAACAACTACATTGATGTCTAGGTAGACAAGAGCAATTGTTCAATAGTATTACATTGTTATCATCAAGCGGAACATTTCAGTTTGAGAATTAACATCATATTTCCACTTCTGAAGTCTACCGCGAACACATTAACAGTCAAGCTCCAATGCGATGATATGACAAATATTGCTTCACAGGCATTTCCGTACTCACCTAAAGTAAAGACAAAATCATAAGCAACAATTTGAAGAAGCATTCAAACGAATTTGACATCTTTCTAAAGGGGAGAACTTCTGACCTCTATAATTTTTATGTCTTGTTTCTCCATCTCGAAAGAAAATCCAGACGAACCAAGGCGGGTTGCTGGAATTCGACCCAAATTGGGTTTCTCGATCTCGAAAGCTTTTGTTGGTCTGCACTTACGAATGTCAAAATGCGGTCTTTATGTATAGGGTGATTTTTTAAGATTTAAGTATTTCCGGTTGGCAGCACTGATTGGTAATGGCGTCCAAACGTCATCTGTCAAAGTGAAAAGTGTACAGTATACTCTGCCATTTAATCATGGAAAGACTAACAAACGAGCGACGATTGCAAAACGTTGAAATTTATTATCAAAATTCGTGCTCTGTGACAACTGAGCATCATTTGATACGACCATTTTATGGTCGTCATAATCGCTGCTGAATCAAAAATTCGTACTGTTATCTCCAAATTTCGCACCAAATTTATTGTTGGACATAAATCCCGACTCGCATGCATAGAGTGCATACCGAAGAAAATATTGCAGCCGTAGCGACCAGTGTTAATGACGATCGTAAAATGTTAATTCGTCGCCTTTCTCAGCGATTGGGCATGTGTTACTCAAGCACAAGGAATTTAATACATGATGCAAATTTAAGTGTTTTATTCGAGTATTCGAAAACCTTCCTATAATTGGAAATCACATTATTGGCAGATCAAAAATTTTGCTCTTTTTTGCCATTTTACCTGAATGTAGCAAAAATCATACCAAACTCTTCGGATGTAAATACAACTCTACTTATAAGTAATTAGCTACCAATGAGAGAGAGGGAGGAAAATAATCACTAAAAACACCTGTTTATTCAGATATAATTGATACAAAAAACAAGAACAAATCAAGTAAAGTAGTAATTATATCCATCAGCACCCTTCAAATTAAATTTTGTTTTGTCGGAAAATATAATTCTATTGCACTCTCTACTCCACGTCATAGCCGTACGACAAAAATTAAAGCGATGTTCCCTACAGAGATTGTTTAGCGGTGGTTTCTTTTTAAGTCTCAAGCGTTGCAAGTGTGCTGCTTTGAAAATAACTCTTTTTACCGTTGATACACTTGCACTTACGCCAGCTTTTTCCTTGATTTTGCCAGCAGAGTCGTGAGAATTTGAGGCATATCTCAGAATAGTCCTCTTTTTAGCGGCTGTAATAGCACTCGCTGTTCAACCTTTCATATTACGAGTATGTCGATATAACTTTGCGACTTCTATTAGTTTTTCTGGCTATTTGATGAATAGAAAGTCCACACTCCTTGTAGGTTTTAATTTTGGATTTTTCCTCGACACCCATGGAATTAGCTCGGCCCATTTTACTTAAAATCGATTGTTTTATACTTAATTATAAACAATTACTGTTATTCGATCTGATTTATGATGATCTGAAAAAGATCTTCGCACTTAACTGATTATCATGCGAGGGGCGCTATTCAAATGGACCAAAAAAGAAGAACACATTTTTCACTCATTTAAAAGAAGAGAGCGAAATAAAATAACGGGACACTTCCGTGGCTTGAAATTTTTCGTAGGTGATGTGTGGAAGTAGGAGAAACAGATAAGTAAATACTGAACCGTTATGTGAAGTGTACTTTAAATAGTAGTAGTTGTTAAATGATTAAAGGGGGCGCTATTCAAGTGAGCGGCAGTGTGCGAGTATTATAGAGAACTTTTATATTTCTGGAGCTTCGTCCATCGATAAAATATTGTGTGTCGTTTGCCGAGTATCTTCTATTTGCTTAATTTATTGCATATTTTTATATACTCGTAGTTCTAAAAAATTATTGTTATTTAAGGCTTTATGTATTTTCCGACAGTGATGACGTTTATCAGGAAAAATAATATGATAACCTTAAATCCGGCTGTTCAGCGTTTTTTTTTTTGCAGGCGGAAATGCTGGAACCACCTGTTGATAGAATTTCCTGTGGACGATTGTAGTTATCCGCTCGCTGATTATCTTTAGCTGCCATTCACGACTTGTGCAATAATTTAATTGTTCGAATAAATATTTTAACTCCACATCGTGTTTGCAATATTTTATTGGAAACATCCTTCACAAAGTAGAAACAAACACTTGAAATTCAGCACTGTACAGCAATTGTGCACATAAATAACAGCAAATATAAGTATATTTATTACCAAAGAAAACATGAAATTATTGGGCTTTTTTTATTTTTTGCACAAAAGTCCACAGCGCTGAAACTCATTCGAACAAAGTTGGCAGCAAGCAATTGTTAAAAGCATATTGATAATTTTTTTTTAAAGAAGATTGTGCAGAGCAATTTAAGTATTTATTTGATTGTAGATTGAAATACACTTCTGTACTCAATAGTTTCCAAGTTGCTGTACTATAATTATCCTATAAGATTATTCGAATTGATTTTTGTTTTTGACGTTAATGTAAGAAAAAAACTGATAATAAAATTGTATGATGACAGATGTTACCAATTTCCTACGATCTCATATTACTACAATTATTGATTAAAAAAAATACATTTGTTGGAAGTAACGAGCATGAAAACGTAGTGGATCGTACAATCTATCATTGTAAAGATAAAATTGAGAAAATAATAGCATGACATAAAGTATAGTAAACAGAAATCCATTATTTTTCCAATAGATGGCTTTATCAATATCTATCTCATGTTGTATAAATACGATCGTGATACGCCATCTATTGTTGACAAGATAAGATGGATACCAACAACAAGAAAATACACCATATTTTACCAAAACTTTACAGTTTTTCTTTTATAAAGGCGAAAATGCAAGTGAAGCGACTGAAGTCGTTTTCGCCTTTATCTAACAAAAAGTTTAAGGATTTAGTTTCAAACGGTTTAATACTTGGTTTTTCGCTTTTTTGCTTTTATTTAGCAAAAAGTTTAGGGATTTAGTTTCAAATGTTTTTTTTTTTTTGCAATGTTTAACTCCTGGGCAATCCAAACAGTCCTTGCATGATGGTGGGACTTGACGGCTTAGAAAACTGTACCGATATTTTCAGCAATTTGCTTTTGACATCCAAAATTGCATTTGGCTGGCTGTTACACTTTCAGGACGATAAACATTATCCACATTTTCATCCACTTTGTTTGCGTTTTTGCCTTTATTGAAGGAAACTGTAAAATATGCCGTATTTCTTCTTGCTGGTCACAAAACTGTCTAAGAAGCTTTTGAAGAACGAAGTATTAATACTCTAACGTCATCTAGCGTAACCCGATCGTAATTATATAACCATCTATTGGTAGAATACTGGATTAAAAATCAATCTTTACTATGTACATACCTATACCTTTTATTATATTACTTTATATTATTATGTACATGACAGTCGGTCTTGACGATTTCAATTATTTTTTCGTCATTTTCGACAATTGTCCTTCCGGACAATCAAAGTCGGTGGAATGGAATCGGTGAAACTGAAATTGTGCACAATTTGCGATTACGAGTCAAAGAAGACACAAAATCCCTTTTTATCTCGATACACTTTTTCAATCGATATTCAATAGCTTTTATAAACTGTTTGTAGTAAGATTCATCAAACTCCTTAAAATGGCCATCAACCCCCCACTCCACCTCTTTATTATTAGCAAATCTTTTACCACCGAGCCATTTTTTCAAGTTTGGAAATAGAAAATAATCCGATGGAGCCAAATCTTTTGAATTAGGTGCGTGAAGAGCAATTCAAACTTTAATTCAAAATTCAAAATTTAAATAAATAGTGGATGCGATGAACACTTCTTTTTTCGCCAAATGCGGCCTTTTTCCATAATTCCGTCACTTAAAAACGCTGCAATAAATTTGCATAATATTCGTCGTTGATGGTTTTTTTCCTTCTGAAGATAATCAATAAAAGTAATCCCGCCATGACATTGCCTGCAGATGGTACCGTCTTCGCCTTCTTTGGATACGATTCTCCCATTTTAGTCCACTGCTTTGACTGCTCTTTTGTCTCAGGTGGGAAGTGGTGTATCCATGTCTCATCCATGGTTATAAATCGTCGCACGAATTGGCTTTATTGCGGAGAAACATCCCCAAAAACTCTACTGAAACATCTTCACGACGCTGTTTTTTTCTATTCAAAGCAAGCGCGGCACCCATCTTGGGCACAGCTTTCGTATCTTCAAATCTTCGGTCAATATACGATACATAGAAATTTTTGAAATGTCTACAAAGAAGCAGGCTCTCTCAGAGCAGCTCGGCTCTAATATTCGTTGGACTGAGGCCTTTCAAATGGAATTATTGAATTACATAACGTTGACCAATTTTTTTGATGTTTACAAATTCACTGAGATTGTTTAGTTTTGAAGGCTCAAATAAAAATACTGAACAACGTGGCACCTTGAAACTTAAAACATATATTTTATACAGTTGAAACTTTTTACCAGAATAATTTTTTTCAACCTACAGGCACCATCTATACGTCAGGTCGTCTAGTTTGGGACTGCCTTCATAATGATTTCATGAGCTGAGTGGCAATTTGGGCCATGTAGTTGGAACCATTCGGGCGAAATCTTTCCACTAAAAAATTTCAATTAACATTGAATAAAAATAGTTTGATAGCTTAATATGTAGTCTGATCTGTCATAATAGTCAGGTCTATTACATCGACAACATTTCATAGTTGATACGAACTCAACTTGCAACTATCTAGTAGGTGGCATAGCTATAGCTAATGGTTAGTTGATAACGTTAGTTCATATTTTACAGAGAACGTAATTGGTGTTGACGATACAGCGGTAATCGATGTAAAACAACTATTTAGTAGTAATTAACAACTAATCCTTTTCTCGTTGGAATATACAGGTTCATGGTTATTATAATACTATACATTACAGCTGTTAAGGAAAATACCAAATGATTTTATAAAATATATATTATAATTATTAAGTAAATAAATACAATATTATTTTCACCTTCTGAAACATGAGGGTGTCATTCTAATTCAGTGCATAGGTACACACTCTGGATAATGACAAGAAGTATCACGAAAAACACTTTATGTAGAAATCATGAAATACACCTTTCACATAGACAAAAGCGATGGAACACACTTTTCGCATAAAAAAAGTGCAATGGAAAATTCTTTTCATGCAGAAAAATGTATTAGGTAAGAAAAGTTTCTTTCAAAGTTTATATAAATTATTTTCCAAAGCCCTTTTTCAGATGAAAAATATCTTCCAAAACTTTTCTATATACGAAAAGTTTGTTGCAAAATACTTCCTCTTTGAACTTAACTTTGGTTAAACTATTAAACTTATGTTAAATTTATTATCCTCGGTCGGCCCGACTTGCTGTGGTATTTTCCTTCGATAGTTAAAAGAAAAATAATTTGGATAAAGAACATATTCCATTACCTCCAAGCAATTGTTCTGTGTTCGAAATTATTTAATGTTTGTTTTCATAATGACAGTTTCAAAACAACAACAAGGTTTGTTTACAAAAAGTTCAGTAGCAACTAACAAAGTAGTTGCCAGTAACTATAATGACTAATGTTTAAACTGTATACAATATTTTTAACTTCACTGTATGATGGAGTGACAATGCCGTACTCATTCTCTCTTTTACTCACGGCTTATTATTTTGAAAGCTTTATTCACTCAGAGAATATGTTTCCAATATTCTGAAATCACAGCATTGGTATAATCTTATATTTCTGATTGCGAGCAGTCTCGTTGAAACACAGAAGGTAACGTCACTCTATCATTCTCGCCGTGCATTTATATTTTCCTCAGTAAACCCTCTGTATTATTTGAAATTTATGTGATTCTGGAGTTTGATATTTTTGAGATTCAAAGGCACCCCGAACGCAGCTTTTACAGTCCACAACACAATTCAACAACTAATTTAATTTATTGGAAATTTATTATGAATTTCTTCTTTTTCTTTAGTGTAGAACAAGTATATCTTTAATGAATAAATATTCAATGAATCAATGAATACTTGGAAATTAATTATGAATTTCTTCTTCTTCTTCTTTAGTGTAGAACAAGTATATCTAAATGAATCAACCGGACAGAGACACTTTCTCTGTAAAGAATTGGGGATGTTCCAGGGTCATATCCCTAAATGATGATTATTACAATGTTTGTGTCGGTATCCAATGTTTTGGACAGTTAGGTGTCTTGGATTTTATATCATTTGATTAACATTCATATTGCTGACTTTGTAATTGGCAGGCTCAAAGTGCGTTCTGACACTGACCGAGAAATGAGCCAGAGGTCTTCGACGCCCAGGTGCCATCGCGTGGAAGATTGTGTATCAGCTATTAATGTAAACTCCAGGTTGCATCCACAAGTCACCCAAATGCTTTAGACTATTTTCACTTAATTTAACTTCTATTGTTTGTTCCTCAAGTTGTCATCAAAATAACAAAGTTTTTCTGAAATTAGAAATGACATCAATCCGTTGCCGTTTGTCTACGTGCATGTATCACCCTGGACTCTTTATTTATCTATAGTTAGCACATAGTTAATTTAATTAGCAATAATCTGTAAATAACTTAATTGTAATCAAATGATTTCATTTATTAAGTGCATAGTTGGTTAAACCTCTCTCTCTCCCTCTTACCATCTCTCTCTCTCTCTCTCTCTCTCTAATGCTGTCCCTCAAGGCTATTATTCATAGTATTTATATATTTGCATTTCATGTCAACTGCCTCTGTCAACAGAGATCACAACACAACTCATTTCTCTCACGATCGTCTCGCTTAATTTACGCAAATCATTATCACTTCCCGTCCAAAAGCGCCTACAAATGACAACAACGATTAAACTTCTTCGTAAAAGTGCTTGTCACGTCACCGCAGACGTGACTAACGTAGGTAACAAAAACAGACCAAGTGGAGGCATAATCTAATAAACACATTTCCTAAAAGTTTAGACATTTTTATCTGGTGGACAATAAATTTAAAGTGTTAGATTACGAGGGCAACATACTTCGCAAGATATCACTGAGAATTTAAAAGTCAAATGAAACGATAAGCTTACAATTTGGCCTTCAGTAAAATAATAAACCAACATTTTATAAACTAATGGCTTACACAAAGTTTATTGGGTAAAGTGAATTGACGTTGTTTGCTACACTCAGATAATATGTTAACTTCTACGAGGAAATCACCAAGCTGCAGATATTTAGAAGAAAACTTGGACAAAGAAAATGTTTGCTTTATAGCAATATCATTGCTTTTCTTTAAATTACGTCAAAAAAATTGCAGCAAATAGTGGCGATCTATCTCCATTTAAGCTATCATCGCTATCTTGCTAGCTCATAACAGTGTAATTAATTTTTTTCAAAATATGTGGCAACCCTTCTTACATAATTGCTAAAGAAATATAAATGTGGCAGTAATAGAAAATATCTTCCGAAAATAAAAAGGAAAATATCTGTGAAATATTTTACTTGATGCATTCTTTTCGATTAGTTAATGCATCCTTAGAAGTTTTTTTTTTGTATGCCTTTTGGGCACACTTTTCTGTTTGTGTCATTCTTCTTCTTCCTCTTCATTTCATTCACTTCGATTGGTAACTTTCTATCACGACAACGATATGGCTATATAAAATCTCGCCAGTTTGTTGGAAGTTTAACTCGAGCAACGCTATTTAAGAAAAGAAAGAAATTACTTTTGCGTGACATTATTTAGCATACGCTGTGTTCAAAAAAAGGCGAATTTTCATTTTTCTCAAAAAATATTTATTTATTCATCAATTTCTATTTTATCTCCTTCAAAGTAGTCCCCCTCAGATATAATACACTTGTGCGAGAATTTTTTCCAATCCTCGAAGCAGTTTTGGTTGTCCTTGAGATCTCTTAGCGATTCGGTTTTTATCTCCTCAATCGTCCTTTTATGGGTCTCTTCAATCTTATGAACAGGAAAAAGTCGCAGGGGGTCAAATCTGGTAAATACGGTGACTGAGGCATGATAACGATGTTGTTTTTGGCCAAATAATCTGATGATTGAACAGGTGCATTATCATGATGCAAAAGGCATGCATTTTTTTTTTCCACAACTCCGGGCGGTTTTTTTCGTATTGCTTCACGCAAACGGCGCATAACTTCAAGGTAATGCTCCTTATTTACCATACGACCTTGTGGTAAGAACTCCTAATGCACTACGCCATGGTAGTCAAAGAAAGCAGTGAGAAAAATCTTCACATTTCCTCGAACTTGGCGTGATTTTTTTGGTCTTGTCTCTCCTGGACTCTTCCATTGGGACGATTGGGCTTTGGCTTCCATGATTCGTCACCAGTTATGACCCTTTTAAACAAATCTTGATCATCGTTGACATCATTCAACAATTCCTGAGCGATGCTTATGCGACGTTGTTTTTCGTCAAAATTCAGCAATTTTTGAACGAATTTCGCTGCCACATGCTTCATGCTCAAAATTTCCAAAAAGATTTTATGGCATGAGCCAACCGATATGCCGACATCCTCAGCAACTTCTCTAACTGTAATTCGACGATTCTCCATAACAATTTTCTTCATTTTCTCAAAATTTTCATCGGTTGTTGATGTGCTGGGGCGTCCAGAGCGAGTGTCGTCATTCACATCTTCTCGACCTTCTATGAAAAGCCTGTACCACTTGTAAACATTTTTTTTTTTTTTTTTGACTCAGAGTACTCTCACCGTATGCCACTGTGAACATTTCAAGTGTTTTTGAGCACTTAATTCCATTTTTTACACAAAATTTAATGCAACTTCTTTGATCGATTTTTTTGATAGCACAAAATCGCCGAACACGCAAAACTCTTGTCTTATTTATGCCTCCCACAAGCAAACTAAATATGCTATATGGATAAAACCGTCAACAAATTTTCAAGACGAGTGTACTAACATAAAAAAATTATAATCGAAAGTCGAATGTACGTAGCCCACGTAATTTGAAAATGCACCTTACTTTTTGAACACACCTCGTACGTCAGGTCGGCCAGTCTTGGGACCGCCCTCGTATGGCGTATTTTCATTTTGCTGGTGTTCATCTCTTAAGCGCGCTCAGACAATATTGAGCAGGAAATCTTGTCTTTGTAACGACATCTGGCGCAGTGCGATTGCACATGTACCACGCCATCTATAGGGAATATACGTATCTGTACCTGTACCTTTTATGTTATGTTCATATGCCTAAGTAATATGACAATTTCATTAAAAAAAAAGAAGCAATCCTAAGTTAGAGATAACGTTGTAATTGTATTTATACACACGAACGTGTGCATCATTTAAATATTTCGTGACATCGGATCGCACGCAATTTGTATCCATTTTGTTCCCTTCTCAAATATTCGCATTAGAATTCTGGAAAAAATGAAAAAAAAAACTTTATTTACATTGTCTTAGGATAATTATTTACATGGCATCAACAAATTACAAAAATTTGCCAATTCCGTGTAAAAACACAGGACCAGGACCTCTTGCCCGTCGCTAATTCGTTTTTCGCTTAGTTGTGCAAAAAATGCTTTCTCCTATAGGATTTGGAAATTGTAATAAATAAACAACATTGTTTTTAAATGAATTATTTGTTCAAATGTTTCATACTGTTAGTGAACATTTTTCATAATTACAAAATTCATAATGGAATTTATTTGCTTGCATACACTTTCCAAGTCAACGAAGAGTGTGCATAACCTGACAGCCTAACTGCGGGGCCGCTTAAACTAGTGGGTCGGTCGCCTGCAGTTGTTGCCTTCCTTCGTAAATACGAATTTCATTATAATTTGAATTTATTGCATTTTTATGTGTCAACCCAACGTTTAACGCCTTTGCCAACGTTGCCGTCCTCGTACCCATCATGATGTTGTATGGGAACCCTAATTGAAAAAATCCTACCTTTTATGTTGTTGACGTTGTTGTTGTTGTTGTTGTTGTTGTTGTTGTCATTGTCGTTGTTCTGTTTATCCTTTGGCCATTCATGAGCATCAAGGTTACGAGTATTTTACATAACATGTTGCCATATTATGTAGCTGGTACACATTCACAATGTATGTATACACACACACACATATATATATATATATATTATACTATTATGTAGTATAATTTTTTTTTATCTCTTTGCTGGTAATCACTGAACTGCGATCTACAGCAATATAGGCTGTAGCTATTTGCGGGTGATGGGTTTTTAGAAAACGTACAAACTACCAAGAAAATTATGCCCTTTTCTGTAATGACATTTTAGACAAAATAGACAATATAATAGCCTTCGCAGATGACATCGTCATTTATCATTCTGACAATACCATCGACAACATAAATATGCAATTACAACTCAAGTTTAACATAATAGAGAGTTTCACTACAAACTGGCACCTTAACATAAACACAAATAAATGCGAAAGTATACTATTTCGGCCCCCGGTCGCTAAGTGCAATAACAATATCAGAAATAATTGGAAAAAGTTTGGAATATCATCCAATCACAACAATTGTTGCATTCCGCTTTCTGAAAGCGTAAAATATCTAGAAATCTACTTTGACAGATTTTTATAAAAAAATGTTTATCTCTAAATTGTTAGACAGCAGGATAAAAGTTATTATGTAGCAATCATTAATAAGACCAGTTCCTACATATGGGTGTCCAATCTGGTATAACATCTCACCATCGTATATGGAAAAATTAAGGAAAATTGAAAGAAAAATTTTAAGAGCTTGTCCACGTCCATGTATAGATCGCCTATAAGTAATTTCTCAAAATATATTTCTAATGTGAAAATCTATAATGCTGCACAAGTTGTTAGAATCGATAACAACATTATAAATCTTATTAGAAATCATATTAGACGCTGTTTGGATAATACGGGCAATATTTCACCTAAAGCATATTATTATGAAAGTGACGATTACTTTAAATATGTATTTCAAATGGCTGTCCACCTCCTGAAGCTTTTCTTTATTTAGACAAAAATGGTTATATTCAAAACAAACATAGCATACCTCTTTTATACCACATTTGTAGAAGAGCTAACACTAAAACTGTAGAAAAAAATAGTCTGAACGAAATAAATACAAGATTTGATACGTCCATTTCGGAAAAAACAAGTTTGAGTCCAATTCCACCAGAAGGAAATGCTGGTGGCTCCAAACGGTTGTCGATGACTGATATTTCCCCTTTCCTCACTTATTTTACCTTGATTTCCATCTATTCTTACATATTATTAATGCAATGTTTTTATTATTTATTTTCATTGCGAACACAACTGTAAACTAGTCTAAACTCAGTATATATATGTACATTTAATTATTATATTCTGAAAAGGAAGTGGTCACAATAATTTACATCGATTTAATAGAGAGCTCGACTAGAGACTAAGTTAAAGTTACAAATAAGCTTATTACTTTTTATTTTATTTTTAGTATTTACGATACTCTTAATTTAAATAAAAATAAAAAAAAAAACATCGGTAAAGTGAACTCCGAATTAGTTACAACATCTAACATCTACATATAATATATGTAGATGTATAGGGTTATACATTTTTCGTTTTCAACAAAAGTTAAAGAAAACTTACATAAAGCTATGATTTCGATGGAACTTCTATGTTATTATAATGCTTGAACCTTGCCATTATGTACAAAATACAATGTTATTTAAATAAACCCCTCTGGATTGGTTGCAGCAGTGGATCTTTCCGAGGTAGTTTTAAAAAAAATACGGCCCAATGACATTTCCAGATCATAATGCGTACCAAACAGTCACTTTTTCCGGATGCAGTGGCTTTTCCACGATCACTCCGAGGGTTCTCCGAGCCTCATATGCGACAATTTTGCTTATTGACGTAACCACCAAGTGCAAAATGAGCTATATCGCTGAAGAAAATTTTGTTCGATTCAACGCCCACATTTGAATCAACAATTTTGTAGTAAGCTTTAACTATTTTTAAGCATTCCACTGTTGTTAAACAATTCATATTCGCAAATGGCAAACATTTTACTAAAAAAATAACACTTCAGATGACAGGTATTTAACAGCTGACAGCCTTGTCAGTCTGGCGGTTTTGATTTATAATATTTGCGATTTGAGTTGTATACGGCAATATCGCGAGTATATCTTTAAAATTTGCATATAGTTTTAGATCTTACACCCAGTATCCAACGGCACTAATGGTAAATTTTAAAAAAGTTCAAGTCGTCCTCTTCTTTGTGAAATATGTAATTCTTTAAATTTAGCGTTTTCATTCAAACAAGTTTTATAAAACATATTATACCTATATATAAAAATGGATAACCCTATACAAAAGCACTTCTTGGCGTTGCATTGTTAGAGTAGTATTCATATATTGTAGAGCCCCGCGCTCATGCCGCGCACTCGAGTATTTTTTGCTTCACTTCATTTCATTTATTTTTGGAAAAATGCCTGTTTTAATCCACCTTTCATTGAAGAGAGTATAGAGAAACATTTGCATACGAAAATACGGACATTGCATTTGTAGATTCATGCGTCACTCTCTATTTGAATACAGCAATATCGAAAAATGCCCTGGAATACCCCTAAAAAAACAAATTCGCTCCCGCATCCTATGAGATGAGAATGAGATATTGGGGAGTTTCTCACAATCGATGAGTTTAATTGAACTAACTCAATGGGACCTGGTGTTTTAACCTGCTTCCATAATGATGGACTCAAAGTCGAAAATTGCGGTGTTGAATCTGGATGCTTGCATGATTTTCTAAAACTTTAATCCGTCTACAAGAACATTCGTTGAGACTCTTTCCGTTGTTGGAAGTTGCTATAACATACTTAACGAAAAAAGTAAAAAATAATCTAAGAAATGTTTGAAAAAAAATCCAAAAAAAACAGCTAAAAAAACATGTTGTGACGGCTAAGCAACTTAAGAAAAAGCTGAATTTAGTTGAAAAACTGTTATTTGAGCTACGCTTGGTTTTCTGCAATGCAAAAAGTGATATCAGTGATTTTAATAATATACAGGGTGTTCGTCGGGAAGTTATACTACTTCGTTTGTTTATAATTTGTGATTAAATGAAAGAGAATGGATCTCATATTGATAAATGTTCTATTTAATGTCGGCAATTATGTATGGAATACAATATCAGATAAATGTCCGCCTCTGTTAGCCTCACAAATGCGAACCCTTTTGAGCACATTTTTCATTACATTCTCACACATTTCACGTGGTATTTCATTAATTTCATCCCGAATATTTTGTTTGATTTGCTCAAGCGTTTCTCGTTTGTTTGCATAAACCTTGCTTCTCGGATATCCCCACAAAAAGAAGTCCGGAGCAGTGAAATCAGGCGACCGTGGAGGCCAATCAACATCACCATTTCTTGATATAACTTGTTGTGGAAAGACAATCGGTCCGGCTATTTGTGCAGTTGCACCATCTTGCTGAAACCAAATGCTGTTGAAACAGATACGTCTTCGATGGGGTTCTGGTTTAAAAAACTCCTTCCTCTTCTCCTTAGGTGGCAACTGGAATAGACATATCTTATCTATTACACGCCTCCCGTAGAAAATAATTCCAAACGCTTTGATCTTCTGCGTTTCTCCTCCAATTCGTCACACCAAGTTTCGATAGTATTTCAAAAGCCTGGTCTTTCCGACGGAGTTTTGGTCGCCCTCTTCAGCGCCGTCCATCGAATTCATTGTCGAAAACTTTCCATGCCGGAGCATATGAGTTCATCCGCACAACAAGACCCAGCCAACGCAAACGCTGTATATTAATTCGTTGGACCACGTCGATGTCGGTATATAGCTCATACAGCTCATTGTTCATGCGACGGCGATACTCTCCGTTAATGATAATGGGTCCATATATTTTCCACACTATTTTCCTCTCGGAAACTGCCAGTGGTGATTCATTAGCTTGTGTCATAACTTAGGATTTTACGCCATATGACAAGACAGGTAGAACCAATGTCTGGTACAGTCGGACTTTTGTGTGTCTAGAGAGCGGGCTTTATAATTGAATCGCTTGATTAACCCATTGTAACATCTGTTAGCAAGCAATACTCTCCTCTTTATCTCCATGTTGACATCATTCGTTTTGTTTACAGCGGAACCGAGGTGGATGAATTCTTCAACCACTTCAAAATTATAGTTGTCAACGTTTACACAGCGTTCCAAACCAGTAGAATCTTTGTTTGTTGAAATCATTAACTTTGTTTTGTCCTCGTTTATCACCAGACCTTCAACATCTTTAAATAACGGTCCCAATTGATAGTTGACAGCAGCGCGATTTGTTATGTTATGTTATGTATTTAAAAGAAAAAAAATTGGTCATATTCAGCAAATGAGACCAAAAGTGGTTCAGAATCGATTCGGTTTCGACACAATACATGATTTTGATTTTAATCCTAACTATCAAAATCAAATTCTATTACATTGTGTTCTGTTTTATGTATCCGAATGAAATGGATCCCATTTTACTCACCATCTGAACAATTAAGGAAGAAGTGGAGAATGGAGAGTTGATATGTCTTATCTTTTCGAGACGCTGGCCCATTCTGTAAACGTCATGAATTTTTGTTGCAGAAAAGTTTGCTGACATGGGTTGAATATTTTATTATACTTAAAAAATGTTTCCAAAACAAAATCTGTAATTTAGTTTTGTATTCAAATACTGAAATATATTAAAGCAACTGTCATAGCCGTTACAAAAAGCAGTAAACCAGTATTTGCCATAAGAGCTACATAAATGTTTTACTTATAATTGGCCGGAAGGCTTTAAAATACAATCCAGAAATAAATAAAATAAAATAAAATAAAATAAAATAAATAAATCATGTATATTTCAGTTATAATTCCGGAATACGTAACTCAAAGAAGTTATTTGTCAAATTTCTGCAAATTTTCCAGCAAAGTTTTTAACTTTTACAACTGAAGAGCAATTTCTCTTCCAAATCTTCCCAAAGTGTCTTACCCTATATTTGAAAAGGATTTTGTGTTTTCGACTTACATATACACACACACACATGTGTGCACTCACACACTTACAGGCTGCAAGCATTTATGTATGTAAATAAAACAAAAACTACAACGTTTATAACAGCTGTTTGGAGAATACATTCAGCCAACATCTCTAAGGGGCAGATATATGGCGAACAAATGTACGTATAAAATTATTCGAAAGCCTATAAAGAGTCCTTAGTGCCGCACTCAGACAGTTAAAAACCGAGGCGATGCCGTTCGCTAAATGGCTGCCAGAAATGTGTATTCTCCCGCTCACTCGCTTCCATTTCATTCACAAAACGCACAGAACAAAAGCAGGAAAGTTATTGTTCATATTCCATTGAGTTAGTAGTAGTTGTAGGATTCTTTCTTTTATCGTCTCTCTGTTCACAAAAGCCTTTCGTTATTTAGGTTATGACTTATTCTTTAGATAAAAAGAATACGCTGGTAGCGAATACGATGATACTAAACGACTTGAATGGAACTACACTGACGTTGTCTATTAGCTTTGCTCGATTTCTTGTGCTAACACTAACCCCCGCTTTTAATGTCATCATGTATGAAAATGGAAGTTTTCATTATGCATACGAAACGTTGTCAATTTAGAAATTATGACTGCTCTCGTCATATCCTAATGGTGGGAAAACTTTGTGATTGGCTGGCCATAAATTTTAAACAAAGTGGGTCACTACAGAGATTTACAAACGAAATTAGCACCTAACTTGACAATGATGAATTGCGATGATCCAATGATGTGGTTTCGTTTGGAAATTGTAATAAATTGACATAAAGGAAACAGAAAAGTAATTGAAAGGATTTTAAGGTTAAAGCGGGATGTTAAATAAGTTAATTTTCCAAAATAATTTTGCTAAATTTTTCATTTGATTTGTGAAGTACGAGTATGATATATATTTCTATCAAAAAATCACCGGCAACTGGTCACTAAAACACAATATATTTGTTATTTCTTCCAAAATAATCTATTTACGCCGACTAACAATCCAATCATCAAAACATTTTTCAAACGCATTCAGTTCATGCCGCAAATTCTTTATTATGGCTTCTACCGACTGAAAACGAGTGCCCCGAAATAGAAATTTGAGTTTTGGAAAAAAGAAAAAAATTAGCCAGAGCTTTATCAGATAAATATCCTGGTTGTTCAATGTCGTTTATTGAGTTTTGGCCCAAAAAATTCAACCATGAAGGCAACCTTGTATGAGGTTGCCTTATCGTCTTGCAAAATCTAAGAATCAGGTTTTTTTGGACAAATTCGGTCTTTCAATTGCGGTTTCACACCCAGATAATATTCTTTGTTTACCATCTGACCTACTTGCAAGAATTTCGAGTGCACAACACCGCGAAAGTCAAAGAAACAGTCAACCATTGCCTTAACTTTCGATCGACTTTCATGCATTTCGACTCAGTTGAAAGGTGCTCTTAGAAAGTCTCTTAACTGATTTGCATGCCGACCTCGTAAATTCACCAGTTATAATGCGTACTGTTTGGACGACATTTTGTGTGATAGAGTTCTTGACGAAACTTGACATTTTTCCGAAATAGTCGAGCACCAATTCGTTTCATATCCAAACAATTGTGTAAAATTGTACGAATTCATTTGTTAGACACAGAAAGTTCAGTGGCTCTCTCTGTCAAACTTAAATGAAGACTTCCAGTCAACATTTCCTTCACTTTAACGATGTTAACTTCAGTTCTAGACGATGATGGCTGACCACAGCCAGGTAAATCTTCCACCAGAAATCGACCGCTTTTGAATGCACTGTACCGCTCATAAGCACGTGTTCGTAAAGTCGATTCAGCGTAAACTAGCTGTAACACTGTAAGCAATTCTGCACCCGAAATTCGTCGTTGGATACGTTTATCCGTTGTAAAAATCGCAAGGAAAACTTCAGACAAAATCGAGCACTGTAAACAAACTAAATCAGAGATCAAGTGCAAACTCCATGTCAACATAGAAGGCAGTTGCGTCAGCTTAGTGACAAACCAAATTTTGACAGTCCCTTTAAGCGGGCTTTTAAAATTATGAAATACCTGTGCTTTCTTTTGACAGAATGTACACAAGGACGGCGTTTGACAAATTTAATACTATGAAGTACCAATCATGCATCATAAACAGGAGTGGAGAAAGCGAGGACAAAGCATTGGTGTGGCTAATTTAGATCAGATATTTTGGGTTTAACGACGTGTTACGAACTTTTTTTTGTAACAAAATAAAAAATCATAATATCTTAATACTTAAGTCGAATAATATTGAAATTGCGACGAATTATGTGAAATTTGATAATACCATTATTAACTGTTAGGAAGATTTCATGTAATCGGATTTATCGAAAATTAAGCCTGTCATTCCCATAAACATTTCAATTATATATAAATTTTGCGAAATTTCCTTTTTGTCTAAGAGATATGTATGCGAGGTCGGTTTCAAAACTAGCTAACAAAGAAGACACAAAAAAAGTTAGGAACAATTTTCTTAATTTTTCAACATCATTTCCGTTAAGTTCGACATACTTTTTCTAGCGACATTCAAGAGCTTCTATACGCTGTTTATAATAAGAACTGTCAAACTCCTTAAAATAGCCATCAACAGCAGGCTCCACACCTTCATTATTGGCAATTTTTTTTTTTTACCAAAGAGCCATTTTTTCGAGTTTGGAAATAAAAAAGTAGTCTCGACGCTATTTTTGGTCTATTGAAAACAAGGCACCCATTTTGCGCACAGCTTTCTCATCTTCAAACCGTCGGTCAATGTACGATGTATTGCACTTCTTGAAATGCCTATCATTTCAGCTTGCTCACACATCTTCAGCCGACGATCATCCAATGCCATTTTGTGGATTTTCTTAACAGTGGCTGGCGTGGCCACCTCAATTGGTCGACTATTACTGTGTTCGCCTATTCACCGTATTCACTTCAGCTTGGTAGATCATACGGCCTCGTTTAAACTCTGCTGCCCAGTATTTTACAGTCGCAAACAAAAGGGGAGAATCTAGCTCGGCTTTAATATTGATTGGACTGAGACCTTTCAAATGGAAATATTGAATTACATAACGGTGACCAATTTTGTCCACGTTTACAAATTCACTGAGATCGTTTACCTTTAATGCCTCAAATAAAAATACTAAACATTGTGGCGCCTTAAACTTAAAACTTATTTTTGGTAAGTTTGCCACTTTCCATCAAAATATTTTTTTTTAACTACTGACACCATCTATACTCGTACGTCAGGACGCCTAGTTTCGGGACCGCCGTCTTAGCCTGAAAGTATTTTTCCTATAAAAATTGTTACTTTTTCAACTGGTGATCCCGATACTAATAATTTGTCTTCGTTCACGTTCGTTGTAGATGATAAAAAGAAAGAAATAGTTTATTTCGTGCAAATTGAAACACAATTTTGATTGCATCAGATATTGCACGGTATATAAATACATTGTACTATAATATGCGCCCGTAAAAATATACGATGGTAGAAATTGTACCGCACAGGTTCACTTCCCGGTTTGCATTATTTGTACTATAACTTCAGGGGATACACTATTGCCCGTAAGTTCTTCTATATTTGTCCTCTCCACAGTAAATACAAGGCAGCTGAAAAAGATATGATGCACATTCTCTGCAAAATTTTTTGCATTGGATAAAATGGAATTCCGTCCTTGCAGAATCTGAAGAGATACGATCTATAGCGTCCACATCCACCCTCCTTAAGATTATATGCACAGCTTTTCTAAAAAGGAAATCGATGGGTAACATACCAGCGATAGCGAGAGCTGCGTCATCAGATACTGTCTCTGATACTGTGTCTGATTCAGTTTTCCTCATGTAGCTTCTAATTCATGTCTCCTCTGGCCCAGCATAGGTTATTACACTGCGCGCCATATCAGTTACACATTTGGGGCCTCTTATCTCACATAGAGCTTCGTAAGACTCTCTCCATGTACTGCACATGTCTCTCGAATGGTAAACCTTTAGCCTATTAACCTTTAGCGCAATTAAACACCTCCCAATATTCAATGTAGCGTATTCCCTAACCTTTCTACTAGAGATTAGCTCAACCTCCATCTTCCGTCCGGTTAGTTTCAATCCTATTAATATAAGCCAAGATTTGATCACTTCAACTAATATTTACAACAGTGATTGCTTCCTGGGCTGTGTCTTCAGCGCATGAGATTATCCTGGCATTCATTGGTAATCTTAGTCTCAATACTATACCATACATCACGTTCTACAGGAATGGCCCCAGTACAGATCCTTGTGGCACACCGCCGCTTAATCCGTATTCACTTTGTTAAATATACGTTTCACATACGAACACCCTACCCCGCAAATAGATTTTTATTGTAGGCACCAGGTATTACAATGAATTAAGATCCGGCAGAGCACTCACAATGTGTTCCCAATAACGTTCAACGTTGTGGAAACACAGTATTCGTTTGAACCACTTATCTAAGTTCTGCTCTCAATTGGATATTTAAAGCAAATATTTTTGAAGTAGCTTCTCCCTAAGCTCAATATATGTTTTTGACATTGAGATGCTTTTTGAGCCATTAAGTTCCGACATGGAATTGACCTTAATACTAATAATATATTTTAAAAGAAGAATTTTTTCAGTAAGACTAGAAAATCATCCGCTAAAATTCTAATCATATAAAGACCTGAAAATTCGACACATTAATTATATACTACTTTACAACTGTGTTCACTGTAAGTGTTTTGCCCTGGCATAAAACATTTGTCCGTAACTCATACGTCATTGGACCATTAATTGACATACGTATGAGTGATATTAATATGTAAAATATCTACTTTGTTTTGTTTGTAATAGAGAACAAAATAAATATCGTGGCATAAAACTTAAAATATACATTCAATGTAATTGATTTGTGAACACAGCTCTTACAACACTTGCAGCTTGTTAGCAATTTAAATATGACATTAGGATTGCATTTGCTCATACATGTTCCCTAAAGAATTCCTTTCACTGCCACATCAGTGATAATGCTACTGCTCGTTAGCTGAATTTTTAATGGCATTTAGAAACAGCAAGCTATGATTAATGTTGGCCACAAATGGAAATCCTTTTACATGGAAATTATTGACATAGCTGTAAATGTTGTACCTAATTGAAATCTCTCATATGCTGCCAACGAAATCAACATATGGTCATGTGTGCATGGCTACTAAAAGCAAGTGAGTCAGTGGTATTTAATAATAATCCCACATTTCGCTCCATGCAGTTGCAGTGGACACTGTTATGTTCTCGAAAAAGACCAGCTGTAGTTCTATATTCATTACACAACTGCAGTTGCGACAAAGGATTACAAGGTATTTGGAAAATAACACAAGTGTATTCAGAGGCTTTGCCTTAAGAGTCTTTTTTTTGCAAAATATTTGATAAGATTGAAATGCAAAAAGAAATGAAATGAAATTGAAATGCTTTGCGATTTTTACAATGGTTAAAAATACCGAACAAAGAAGTTGTTTCAAATTTTGTATGGCAAAGGAATTTCGTTTTCAACTGAAGTTAACATCAGTAAAGTGAAGAAATGCATCATTTAAGATTGAGAGAGATAGATGCGCAATTTTCTGTGTCCCATGAATCAATTTCAATCATTTTACAAGTCTGTTAAGTTGTGAAACGCATTGCTTATCGATTAGTGCCGAATAACGCGATATTTTTTCCAAAAATTGCAGAACGAGTCAATTCCGGCCTGACACATTATAACTGATGACAAAGTATAGTTTTATAAGCCTGAACGCAAACTGGTCAACAAGCTTCGTAAAGGCTCTTTCCAACTGAGTCGAAACCGAAGAAAAACAAATCAAAGTCGGTCTAAAGTCAAGGAAATGATTGACTTTCATCATCGCGGTGTTATGCGATGAAAATCCTTGCCAGAAGGTCAGACGGTAAATAAATAATATTGTATGGAGTTTGAGTGGATAAATTCATCGAAAAAAGCCAGACTTGTTGGAAGGAACCTCACCATCTCACAAAGTTACTAATGTGAACGAATTTCTTGTTAAAAACTCAACAAATATCAACGAATAATGACCGTATTCACCTGATCTGATTTTTTCTCTTTCCGAACTTCAGATTACCTCTTCGAAGCATTCGTTTTTAGTTGATGAAATATATAAAAGATAATTCGCGGCGAGAATTTTTTTCTCCTGAAAATGCTTTTGAAAAATGTTTTAACGTTCGGATTATTCGTTGATGTAAGTGGGTTGTTTCCGCAGGGGCCTACTATGAAGACGATGTAATAAATTTGGATTAAAAATAATCATTTGTGTTGCATTGACCAATTCCCGATACTTCTTCGATAGAATGTATTTTTAAGTATATCTAATTTTTACAAGTAATGATTTCAGCATTTTCTGATTTTTATATAATCATGTTTTGAAACATTTGTATTTGTACAGTTTTATATATTTTGCTGCATTGTATTACAACTTTGTCTGTTAATCATACGCCAACATGTTACCCCATGCTCGATACGTATGAGTGATATGATTGTGAACTGTGCTTGCTTTGCACCACCGTTTATGGACTGGAGTGAACAATTTGCTAATAAAACCAAAAATTTATATTCATTGTTATTGGTTTGTGCACACAACACTTACAAACTTACAATTTATTAGCAATTTGCATAAAACATCAAAGCTACATTTTATTACGTGTATTCCCAGGAGGTTTTCTATGTCAGTCGCAACATCTATAATGTGACTGCTCATCATACTTGTAATGGTTTCTAGAAATAGACAGTTGTAGTAAATGTCATTCCCTGTAGATAATTGGAATATTTTACCCGCTGAACAATTTGTAATCAACTGGAATATAGAAAGGATTTTTGTTTTCATATACGGCCATCAAAATACGTTTAATAATGAAAGGTGTAGTACTATTTTGAATATACTGTGCAAAACTAGTCGACAACTTTCGGCAAAGAATTGCGCGGGTTTGTGAAAACAACATAAATGGTACAATACAGGGAAAATCAATAAAAGCAATATGCTAATAATAAGCTCTTAAATTTTAACTATTATTATTGAGATGTGCCGTCAGAAAATATTCTTGTTTACAATACTTGAGTACCAAATTGTTGTTATTTTCAAATTAGATAAAATAATCCATTATTGAGTATAATTAATTTTGATATAAAATATACTTTTGTGCCGTTTGCTATCTTTATATTTCAGCATATTTATATTTATACATTTATTGATTTAATTGTTTTTTATAAAAAATTATATGTGCAGTATGTAAGCAATCGAGTTGCAATATATTAAATCTTTTACCTATAACTCATACGCCAACGGATCATATTTTCAACTACGTATGAGTAACACTATTATGATATGGTGATAGATAAATTAGTATTAGGCTATATAATATACAATTTATACTAATTGAAATTGATTTGTAAACATAGAAGCTCAAATACTTATTATTTATTGGCTTTTCAAGTAAAACATCACAATTGCATTTTCACTTGTGTATTCTCTAGATATTTGCTGTTATTACCAAAATTGCCATCAATAATGCTAATGCTCGTTAGGTGCACTTGCAATGACATTTAAAAATAGACTGTTATAGTTAACGTCACCCAATGCAGATATACTCTTTGTATGTTGAATAGTATGGCCTTATTGAAAATGTTTTAGCATGTTTTCTAAAACCACTTGAAAGTTGTTCACAAAAGCCACATACAATGGATTTTTGTTTTCATATATAACCATTGAAATTAGTTGAGTTTGTGGTATTTAAAAATACCATATTTTGTTCCATTTAGTTTTTGAAGTGGCTGCAGTGTTTTCGAGAAGTGTAGCTCAACATTCAATGTATTGCTGAAATGAATGGTGGTGTTCGAGTAATAAAACAAACAGTACACAAACCTTTTTCAGGTAAAGTGTTTTGCTAAAAGTTACTGAATACGTTTTAATTATAAAATGAAAGCGCAATACACTATTGCCAGATGGTCCAATATTTATATATATTAATATTATACTTAATATAATATATATTAAATTTTATACTTAACAAACATTTAGATATTACGTGTGCTGTCACGCCGCCATTAAATTGTATAGTAATAACATCCCTCTATAATATATAACCAGGATTATTAATAACACGATCTTTTGCTTAACCAATTCCTGATGTAATCTGTTTCGGTCGAAAATTTAGTATTACTAAAATGTTATGAATGTTCTTTTCAAAGCGAAAGGACATTTTTCTCCTATGACAATTGTATGTACAGCGTTATCCATTTGGTGGTTTCAAACCTGCCGGATAAGGCTGCCAGCTGTTAAGTACCTCTCATCTAAAGTGTTATTTATTTAGTGAAAAGTTTTCTATTTACGAACACGGATCGTATAGCAGCCGAGGAACGCGTAAAAATAATTAAAACTTATTACAAAAGTGGTGATTCAAACGTGTACACTTTTTGTGCACTTCAGGGTAATTATGGTTATCACAGTGCAAGGAATTGGCTAGATTATAAAATAATTTGAAGAGACTGAAAGCGTTACAGATGTGGTCAGGCCAGTGCATCATCTAAATGTACGAACTGCCGAAAATATCGCTTCTGTTAGTGAAAGTGTGGCGGATAATCCGAATTTCAGTTCAGAGTGTTATGGTCGTATGATAACCGTCTTTTTTGTACCTGCAATTGATGAATATGAACTGGGCAATATATGTTTTAAGCAAGACGGTGCCACGAGCCACACAACACGAACGATTTTGGTTTTATTGCTTGAGGATTTCCTAAAAGTGTAGTTTCACGTTTTAGCGTCGTCAATTAGCCACTAAGATCATGAGATTTGACGCCGCTAAACTCCTTTTTTTAGCCTATTTTGAAAAACTTGCACAAATTTAAGAAAAACAATAATAAACTAACTAAATGATAGGTAAATAAGATTGAAAAATTGTGTTGCCTTCAATCCAAAGTAATTTGAAGGATCTCTCAAAATAGATGTCATCCAGTAAGATTCGTCAAACCAATTCCAAACTTCAGCGATTTTAATATATACATTTTAGTAAGATTCTCGAAATTTTCCTAAATTTTAAATGTTTATATCCCCAGAAAAATATGTTGTGGATTTTGTTTAAAACATGTGCAAAATGTTTTAAATAAACAATGTCTTCTAGAAGTTTTAGAAAAAATTTTCAAAAGAAGGACTCTTCGTATCAGTTGTTTTGTTACTCTCCGGTAAAACAAAATTACATATAGATAGAGTGTTTTCATATTTTGGGTTTCGGCTTATGGGGATTTGAATCTTCAATCGGAACTTTCTTAGTATTCTTGGGCGCCTTCACTTTCGCCGTTATCAGAGTCCATGCCGACTTCCTCGTAATCCTTCTCGAGAACAGCCAAATCTTCACGGGCTGCAGAGAATTCACCTTCCTCCATACACTCAAAAACGTATCAATGGACAAAGACACGCTTGGCGCACATCAAATCGAACTTGTGATCGAGACGGACCCAGGACTCAGCTATGGCGGTGGTGTTGGACAACATGCAGACGGCATTACATAAAACGTTTCATATCCGATATAGGTCGAAAATCCGATATAGACCAAAATTAGTCGATGAAAAGAGTTATACTATAAAAAGGACAAATAAATGAAGGCGCATCCTTAAACTTGTGGAAATTTAATATCAGTATTTTCCACTAGCTGTGCTTGCAGGCAACAAAGCGTCTGAATTACTGAAAAATTATGAAAACTTTCATTTACATTGAATCGTTTCTAAATTGGAAGCAGTCTCCATTCAAAATCGCCACCAGCTAACTTATATAATCAATCTTTTTATATAGGGTGGCGCACCGATTACGCTACAATAAGATACGTCAAAGACCGTGTTAACGCGGATAATCCCCAAACGTTGGAGGATTTGAAAACCAACATTCCTCAAGTTATTGTCGAGATGCAGCCCGAAATGTGCGAAAAAGTAGACGAAAGCTACACCCACATGATCCACTGCTGCAAAAAATCCAAAGAGGGTCATTTAAATGACATTATATTTCGTACAAAATGGCAAGGTTCAAGCATTCTAACAAGATAAAAGTTTCATCGAAAACGTAGCTATATGCGTGTCTTCTTTAACTTTACTTTTGAAACCGAAAAATGGATAACATGGTATCTCTTTTTTTTTATTGTATAGAAAATTCAATTTTATTTTATATAACTAATTGGTTTTGAAGACGCGACACCTGATCAGAAAATTATTAATATTATATATTACAATTATTGTTTTAATGGACGGCTTCAATTCAGTCAAATTTCTTGGTTTCGTGTTGTACTCTCCTTGCTTGACATAACTTCATAAAGAAAGTCTGGTGCAGTCAGATCAGGCGATCTTGGGGCCAGTGGAAAATTGAGTTTCTGGATATTAATTTGTGTGGGAATTTTCGTTGGAGCTCCGCCATAACCGGTCATTCTATGTGTGCAGTTACTCCATCTTGCTGGAACCAAATGTTGTTGTTCGGCGCAGTAAATAAAAACTTCCTTCAACTTCTTTAAATAACGGCCCCCATTGGCATTGTGTTTGGTTATAGATAGATTATGCACATTTAATTTTAAGTGTATTGAATGTCATTATATTTCTGTATTTCTATATCTTTTGTATATTTAAATAATATATTTTTAATTTATCAAAAAACAGTGATTCGCTCTATTAAAACTATGCTCAGAGTTCATTCGCTTCTTATAACCAACTTACGTATGTGTGATATAGTTATAAACTTTATTCACTTTGGCAATATAATGTAATATTCGTATTTAATTTGACTATTAAATTATAATATATGTTTTCCTAGTAATTGATTTGTAAACATATTGATAGTTAAGACACTTGGTGTTTGTCAGTAGTTTAAATAAATCATTGGAATTTGATTTTCCCATGAATATTCTCTTAATATTTTCAGTTAGCATTGTAATGCTTATTGCTTGTTAGCTGCACTTGTAATGGCATATAAAAATTGACATACACTAGTAGAATACCCTTTGTATGTCGATTGAAATAGTGGTCCTATTAAAAGTGTTTCAGCAATTTGTACCCACTCAAAAGTTGTTAATAAAAGCCACACAAAATGGATTTTTCTTTTCATATATGACCATAGAAATATGTTGAGTCTGTGGTAAAAATACCACATTTCATTCCATTTGACTTTGAAAGCTGTTGTATTCTCGAAAAGTGCCAGGTGTACCTTTATTTTCAATGTATAGCGCAACTGTGGCCAATTTTGTGCGTTTGCTGCAAACGGGTGGCCCTTTATGAAAATTTTGTTGCGAAATTTTTGTGTAAATTATTGGAATGAAAATATGAGAAAAAAATGGTGTAATATGTCGGTTATAGTATTGTTCTGATCGAGGAAAATTGACCGTCTCTACTGGTAAATGTACTGGTTGACTATTCTTGTCTACAATAGTTGTTCTATTATTTTATCGTTTTTAACTTAGTATAATATGTTATTGGATATATTGCGCTTTTACATCAACTTATACCTTATATTTTGTCATCTTTATTATTGCATTTACAACTTTATATTTCCATATTTGTTTATAAGTCTTTATATTTATAATTCATCTATAATTATGTTGCTGTATATTTAAACTATTGCCAGTTACTCATACGCCAGTGATCATATAGCCATACGTATGAGTGATATTATTAAGAAATGTATCCAATTTGCCCCGCTGGTAATAACAAAACAAGTATTATGCTGCGTAACATACAATTTATACTCCATATAATTGATTTTTAAGCAAAGGATTCTAAATCACTTGTTGTTTATTGGCTATTTAAATAAATCATCGAAATTGAATTTTCGCTCGTGTATTTCCAAGAGCTTTTCTGTTATTGCCGCAACAACGATAATGCTATTGCTCGGCAGATGTATTTATAATGACACTTAAAAATATGTAGTTCTGATACTCTTCGTATATTGACAGGAATATGAGTCCTAACGAAAATATGTTTGCAATTTGTAACCGCTTGAAAGTTGTTCACAAAAGTCACATAGAGTAGATTTTCGTTTTCATATGTGGCCATGAAAATTAACTGAGTATGTGGTATTTAAAAATAGCTTATTTTATTGGATTCAGCTTCTGAGGCGTCTGTTGTGTTGTTGAAAAGTGACAAATGTATGGCTCGGTGGGGAATGGATAACGGGGTGTTTGAAGAATATCATGGTCACCAAAGTTCAAAGTCTTCTCATGAGAAGTTGTTTTTCTTTTTTTTTTTT
>JAHXMU010000085.1:784434-823498 GCA_019455685.1 Philornis downsi
CACACACACACACACACTGTCATATGCACAACCACTTTAGGCCCACACAGCCCCAGTTGCATTAAGTGTTACCTAAAATAATGTCACTGACGTTGTTGAGGGCTTTTCATATTTACGCTTCGCTGAACAGCCGCAGCAGCAAAAATGCACCAGTGATAAAATACAAAACTCTCGAGCTTAAAAGTTGGAAAAATGTGGGCTGAAAACGCCAACATCGTTTAGACTGAAAATAACTTCAGTTATGTTTTCATTTAATTACATTCGATGTTTGTAACCTGGGCAGTTAATGGGGGAAAAAAGGTTTTTGTGTTCACAGAAAACCTACAATTGCGGGATGCTGATGTTGCCGGAAAAAAAGATTCTAAATTAAAACTTGTTGGAATCGAGGATTGGCAACTGGGTAAAAAAGTTGTTGTTTACATTAAACAACAGTCAAGTGGTCATGGCAACAATTGTGAACAACTTTGCAGCAATTTCAAGTACAACAGTTGGCCAAGTTCAAATAGCCGTGAAGTCATGTTTATCTAAGTGCATTCTGTTTTATGTGCATCTTACTCCTTTCTACACTATTAAAATTTTCTACAGCAACATTTCACGTCGAATTCGTTATAACCTTTCGGGCTGTTTTACTTTTACTACTTAAACTAGCACTCTAGCAATGGCCGTTGTATGGCAAATATTTCATTCAACAGTCAAGTTCGCCAAATAAAACTTTTTAGGAAATGCCACAGATGCTGCAGTGTTTTACAACACCCAGCCACAACTCATAATTTGCTTACAAACTGTCATTTGAATTTTTAATTAATTTTGATATTCTTCTTCGTCTCATTTCTAATTGCAGCTTCACGATGCGACTGGATACAAATTCAAATGAGGATTTCAAACCACTGGGTTCGACATTTTGCGTAAGTAGAATGAAGTTTGCTAACCACCTAACGCGGTTAATTAAATTAAAATAATTTTCCATTTTGACCGTTGACAGTTAATTAAACCAGAAACTTTAGCCACCTGGGGTGGTTCAGCCAAAACAGACACAAGACTGCCAATAACTGATTATTCCACAATAGGAGGTCCACGTCACAACTGCAGTCCCTTTCCCATATCCCGTGATGTTAATAATCGTTTTATTCTATGGTAACACTCGCACCCTCTACGCTGGGTTATAATTAATTCCACATCTGGTGCTGTTTTTTAGGGATGGTGATATCGCCTCTTTAGATGTGGACGTAATAACAAATACAACCGATGAGACTTTAACCGAAAGCAATATTGTATCGGAACGTATCCTAAATGTAGCCGGTAATCAATTAAAGGAAGATTTACAACAAAATATAAGAGGTAAATATGGAATTGTTATAATTATTTTAACAAATTTTCTGTTATAGCCAATAGAGCACTTAAAATTTGAAGCAAAAGTTGTTGGCTTTACGTTTTTGAAACCGAATTTTAAATTACCAGTTTAAGCACTTTGTTTAATTTTAATATTGAATCTGAAACTTTCTGCAAATAACTAAATGTTTTTCATTGTAATATTATTGAGTACCGCAAATGCACTTCACCATATCGTATAAAATGTAACGACGTGTTAATATTACGCTGGTCTACAAATTTGGGGGGAAAAATTTGGCAGCCGAAACGAAGCATTGTTTTTAACCGATCTGGGTGCTCCGAATTCGAATCTGGCATAAAAATTGAGCTATCACGTCTTGTTCATTTTTTAACGCATGCTTGAAATACTGTAAAACAAACAATACTGACATTACAATTTCACAATTATTAATTTGACAGAATCCCACCCTTATATAAGGTGATTTTTTAATCGTAGTTTTTTTAAAAATCGAATAAAACACTCAAATTTGCATCATATATTAAAATTTGTATTGGAATCGATAAATTTGTCTTTGCCATTTATTATTATTTTTAAAGATAACTTCATGTAAATGTTGTCCGCGGCTTCTTCTCAAAATGTCCATTCGAAAGGTCCAGTTTTTCGTCACTTTTTCGAGCATTTCGGCCTGTATTCCACGAATAACACGTGTTATGTTATCCTGTAAGGATAATAGTGTTCTGCTTGTCCACATAGACTTGACATAAATCCACAAGAAATAATCAAGAGGCGTTAAACCGCAAGATCTTGGAAGCCAACTCACAGGGCCAAATCGAGAGATAATCTGCTCACCAAATTCATTCCACAACATATCCATTGTTTCACGAGCAGTGTGACATATTGCGCCGTCCTGATGAGACTACACGTCAACCAAGTTCTACTCAGCCAATTGTGGCAAAAAATGCCTTCCTTGTGGTTAAGTAACACATGCCCAATCGCTGAGAACGGCAACGAAATGACATTTCACGATCGTCATTAACACTGGTCGCTACGGCTGCAATATATTTGACTTTGGTTCGGTACGCACTCTACGCATGCGCGTCAATGGTTTTATGTCCAACAAAGTAAATTTGGTGCGAAATTTGGAAATAACAGCACGAATTGTCGATTCAGCAGGTCGATTATGACGATCATAAAATGGTCGTATCAAACGATGCTCAGTTGTCACAGAGCACGAATTTTGATAATAAATTTCAACGATTTGCAATCGTTGCTCGTTTGTTAGTCTTTCCATGATGAAATGGCAGAGTATACTGTACACCTTTCACTTTGACAGATGACGTTTAGACGCCATTACCAACCAGTGCTGCCAACGTGAAAAACTTAAATCTTAAAAAATCACACAATATATATAACTTCAGTCCCCCGAAAGGGGAAATCTTATAAAGCTCATAACTCCCAAAACGTGTATTTTTAAAATTAACAATTTAGAATTTGTACTGTGGGCTAATAGAAGTATAACATAGGTATATAAAGAGTGTATTAACAAGAACGCAAGATTTAAATTTGGCGCCATTCGAAGTGTCATTGTTTGACATTTGAACAATTGTTATTGTTTGCTAGTAGAAGGTACGAGGTTAGTAAAAATGGAGCGCTACACGAATGAACAACGCATTCTCATCGTGAAATTGTTTTACCGAAATGGTGAAAGTTTTGCGGCTACAGTTCGCAAATTGCGATCAATTTGGGGTCACAATAATGCTCACAAAAATGCTCCAGTCAACTGTAAAGAGATTAGTGGATAAATTTGCCAAAACTGGGTCTGTTAGGGATGTAAAGACAACAACGCGCCTTCGACCAAGTCAATCGACCGAAAATGTCGCAGCTGTACGTGATGATGTCGCTCAAACTCCATCCACCTCAATTCGATACCGAGCTCAGCAAATTGGTGTCTTCAAATCCACTATGCAGCGAATTTTGACGAAAGATCAGTATCTTCATGCATATAAAGTTCAATTGATCCAGGAACTGAAGCCAACTGACCACAGACAGTGAAGGGAGTTCGTTAACTGGGTATTGGAGAGACAACATGAAAATGCTGATTTTGCCGATAAAATCATCTTCAGTGACGAGGCCCATTTCCATCTTGATGGCTTCGGCAATAGGCAGAATTGTCGCATTTGGGGTGAGGAAAATCCTCGAGTGCTTCACGAAAAGCAAATGCTTCCTCAGCGTGTCACTGTGTGGTGTGGATTTTGGGCTGGAGGAATCATTGGACCTTTTTTTATGAAAATGAGGCATGTCAAGCGCAAATAGTCAATGGTGTTCGGTATCGTGAAATGATAACCAGTTTTTTCATGCCTAGAATTGAGGAAATGAATGTGGAGGGCATGTGGTTTCAACAAGACGGCGCCACATGTCATACAGCCAGAGAAACAGTTCAATTGTTGCATCAGTCATTTAAGTCTTGCGTTCTTGTTGGGACACCCTATGCAAAAAGGAACCATTTCCAAAAAACATTGGCTGTCGACTTGACATGAAATGCCTCCATATAAATAATGGTCTCCAATCGAATCGTGTAGTTGCCTTAAATGTCAATTTTCCCTATTCTATTCAGTTTTCCTCTACTATGTGCAATTACAATCCTTTCACATTCCACAAATTGCCACAACTCTATTAATCCTATTAATTACTCCCAGTATTTGCTACCCCTTTCCACTACAGATGTTATTCTGATTATATCCAATTGTTTCCAATGCTCCCACTATGTCCTTTCCCCTTACCTTTTAAGTTATTTAGCTACTATATCCATTTTAGCGTTTCCAAACTTTTATCCTATAATAATAATAATAATATTCTTTTTTTTCAGAATGCCGTACCGGTGAAGTCCGCGTCACGAAGGGTTACAATTTGCCCGCCAAATATGTCCTGCACACAGTGGGGCCCACGTTTAAGGAAAAATTCAAAACTGCTGCTGAAAATACTTTACATTGTTGTTATAGGTACCTCTCGCCTCTTACTTTCTCTGTATATAATTTATTAATTCGTTTTATTTTATTTTACCCCTCCCCCCACAGAAATGTTTTATGCAAAGCCAAAGAACTGAATTTAAGAACAATCGCCGTTTGCAACATATGTACCAATCAGAAATCTTTTCCAGCTGATTTAGCCGCTCATATTGCTCTAAGTACACTCAACATTTTTGTTTTTCCCTTCAAATTCCTATTGAATATCGATTTTGGCTTTCTCTATTACAGGAACAATTCGTCGTTTTTTGGATAAATTTACAACAGAGGTCGTGATATTTTGCGTTAGCCCTCACGAACGGGGCATTTATGAGGTGCTGGCACCTCTTTACTTTCCCCGTGACAATTTAGAGGAACGCAGCGCTTTATGGCAGCTGCCTAAAGATATTGGCGGAGAATATGGAGAACCTCAACATCCAGATCGTCAGATACGCATTATTCGCAATCCACAGCATAGTGTTTTAATGCGTCATCATGGTATGTAATCCAAAATTTGCAAATTTCCAATATATATTTTTGGAAAAATATATGTCGATGTGTGGAAAGTTGTATTTCATGAATATGAATATTTTTATGTGGTATCGTCAACGTAAGCCAATACTCATTCAAACCGGGATACATTTGCATTTGCTTCACTCTAAATGCCCCTAATTTTGGCCATGATTTATATTCAATGTGGATTTTTTTATATATTTGGCTTTGGTGGTGACTGGAATAGACATTTTCATCTATTATACGCGGAAAGTAGAAGATAATTTCAACCACTTTGGTCTTGAGTGCTTTTTCCCCAACTCGTTACACTTAGTTTTGATAGTATTTCAAAAGCCTGGTCCTTCCAAGAAGTTCTAGTCAACCTCTTATGCAATATAAAGCTAAGAACATATGAGTTGAATCGATGATTTGTATGGAAGGTGCCAGAAGAGACGCTATCGTGTCCACCAGCTAGCCAGCGAGCCAACCATACAGGCGAACTTCGCTCATTAGATTTGGAAAACATTTATATTCATTGTGGATTTTTATATATTTGACTTTGGTGATGACTAGAATAGACAACCTTATTTACCTATAATATACGCCGCAAGTACAAAATAATTTCAAGCACTTCGGTCTTGTGTGCTTCTTCTCCAATTCGTTACACTAAGTTTTGTAGTATTTTAAAAGCCTGGTCTTTCTAAGAAGTTCTAGTCAAGCTCTTATGCAATATGAAGCTAAGAACATATGAGTTGAATCGATGATTTGTATGGAAGATGTCAAAAGGGACGATATCGTGTTCACCAGCTAGCCAGGGCGCCAACCAGACAGGCGGACTTCGGTCAGTAGACTTGGAAAACATTTATATTCATTGTGGATTTTTATATATTTGACTTTGGTGGTAACTAAAATAGACATCTTTATCTAATATACGTGCAAGTACAAAATAATTTAAAGCACTTCGGTCTTGTCAGCTTCTTCCGCAATTCGTTACACTAAGTTTTGATAGTATTTCAAAAACCTGGTCCTTCCAATGGAGTTCTGGTCGGCCTCTTCCGCGTTAGCTACAGTTTTCGTTGTCGAAAACTTTTCGTCCTGGGTCCATCCGCACAATATATGTTATCATTTCTGGAAGTTTTTACTATCCAACTGTTCCTATTTAACAGTGCTTTTGACTCTATGATCTATTAGAAACCAAATGCGTGTGTAAACCTACATCTCCGCTAACTCAACACATTGGTGGAGATTTGTTGCAAATACCATAGGAGTTGTTATTGATTCAAATTCGGAATTACTGCATATTTCGTTTAGAAGTTATAATATTTATGGCTTAACATGCGATATAATTCAAATAGCCAATTTGTTTTGACAAATTTCATTCAAAATTTCTACTATATACTCTGGATATGTGTTACAATCCATTTTTGCATTTGACATCACAAAAATTGACCAACCAAAAGGAAACGTTTAAAGCACTAAGCATGTTTTAATCAAATGTTTTCCACGACTATTTAAGTCGATTAAGTCATGTCCGCCTGCCTTGCTGGCTGGTTGTCAGACACGATAATCTTTATGGCATTTCCCAAAACTTGGCAAATCTCAATATATTGTCAGACTTTTAATGGGCTATATGGATTCTGCTCTTTGGGTGGCTATCGTTTAAATTGACCAATTTTCCTAAATTTAAGTAGTTCCCTGTAACTGCTCATTCATAGACTGCAGTAGCTTAAACTTTTGTCCATTGTATTGGTTTAGAATACTTGGCAGAATTTATAAAATCGGTCTGTTATCTGCGCCTCCTCTGGTCCCTTGCATATAAATGACCGAGCTAACCCATATATTCATACAGTGAGCGCATTTCGTTTAGCCGGGTAAATACTATTGAACATTCCATTCAGTGAAAGTTATAAGTGTTAATGTAAGTTTACGTAAAATCTAGTTTTAGTAGTTCTACTTAACTTCTGCATAAAAATAAGTAAAGCATTTGACTTTTGAGAAAATCATGGATTTTATTTAAATCATTCATCTATTTGCAGCGCACTACGAATAGCCGAATGAACTTTTTTCTTACATTTATTTAACTCTAATGAAATTTTTATTGAGTTAATATTTGGTCTTGCCTCCTCTGTTTATCAATACTTCGTAAATACGTTTTTCCATATTATTTATCAAATTTTGCAATTTATTTGAAGCAATCTCTACCCAGCATGCCACAATGGCACTCTTTAATTCTTGAATGGATGTACATTGCCTTCCATTTCCATAAACCTTTCCAGCCAATATGCCCCACAATTTCTCTATAGGGTTCAGATCAGAACTGCGTGCGGGCCAGTTCATAACCATCAGCTGTTTTGAAGAAAACCAGGTCGTTGTTAGACGAGAATGATGGATTGATGCGTTGTCCTGCTGGAAAACAGTATCCTCATCATGGCGATCTTCCAAGAAAGTAAATCTCTTCGGCTTCTAAAAGTTCGGTGTACTTCTCGCTGTTGGTTTTTGGCGGAGTGAAACAGATTTTTAACTTTCCATAAAACGAAAAAGCACCGCAAAACCATTACACTGCCTCCACCAGAATTTCTACTCAGGCGTGGTGATTCTGACGCCTTCAAATCATGCCAATAAAGCTCAATCGTCTGAAAAAACTACATTCTTCCATTGGAAAGTCTAGCTCCTGTGATCTTGTGCAAATTTGAGTCGAGCATCCTTATAAGGCTGCGTTAGGAGAGGTGCTTTCATTGGTTTCCTGTAAACCAGGTTGGGTGAAGCTGCCAAAATAGCTTGAACACGTCGCTTTCCTATAGGCAATTCAATAGTATGAACAATTTCAGCAGCAGTCAACTTGTTTTTTGCAGCCAATGAACGAATTTGGTTAATCTGTCGCTTTGAAACCTTCGTTCGATCTTTCGTTGGCGGGTTTTTTCCGTAATCGCCCTTCAGTTGCAAAAAATTTAGGATGACCTTTTCGAAACGGTTAATTTTCCGTCCGATTTGGGAATTGTTTAGACCACTTTGCTTGTATGCAGTAATCTTAGCATTTCCCACATCAGTCAAGTACTTTCATTTCGGCATGACTGCAATTTATAAAAACAAAATTTATTTCTTATTGACCAAAGACTTAAAAACACTTCACTTTATGAGTATTATGCTTTACTTACAGTTTTGTAAGTGTTTAAATTGTTTTTTTTTTTCACAACTAAATACAAATCCGTCTAAACGAAGTGCGCACTAAATTAGTAGGAACTTAACACTCGCGCAAGCAAGCTGATTTTTTGTCAACGGACAATGCACGTATTCAAACCTGAACTTGTAGAAATGAGAAAACCGGTTTGGGTGATGGGAGGCACAAATAAGGGTGTTTCCTGCTATAATCGGCTAAACGAAATGCGCTCACTATAGGTCCATATCTTATATTTTTATCTGCACTACATTTAATAAAATTGGCACACTTTTCAGAGCAGAGCCCCAGAATGAAAGCGAAGTTGTCACAATGCAACAACTTTTCTAATACGCAAGAAGACCAATTTTTTGAAATCCTGTAATTTCTCTGTAATTTTTAATTCGTCGACTTCAGTAACGTCAAATTTTATAACACATTGCAATTCTACAATTAGTGTTAAGTTTTAAGAAACTTTGTGAAGATCTATGACAGTTTTCGTGTCTACTAGCCAGCCAATCAGCCAAATCGCTCAGTCGACTCAATCTGGGCCACATTCCTTTTGAGCTGAAGAACCTATCGGATTGTTCGAAAAGTTCTTTCGGTTTTTAAAAGAAATTTATTTACAAACTAGCTGACCCGGCAAATGTTTTTTTGCCTTCAAAATGAATTGCAAAAATCTCATCTCCAACGCCATCTATCGCTTCAAATAAAACCTTTTAAACCTTCCGGAATACTCTACCAATAATTTAAGACCAAAATGAACCAAATCGGTCCAACCGTTCTCTAGCTTTAGCGAGACTAACGCACAGCAATTGATTTATATATATATAGATTTATAGATTTATATACAAGAAAATAATTATTTTAATCTATTATATGATCTCTCCCTTTTTTTTAATAACTTCTTCTCACCTCTCTGGGAGCTTTTTAATTCCTCTCTCATAAAACTCGTCAGGTTTTTCTGAAAAGGAAACCTTAGAAATTTCTGAAAAGGAAAATATAAATTCAAATACTTCAAGTGGTTGCTCAGACTGCGAAATAGGTGATAGTCCGATAGGGCGAAGTCTGAAGAGTACGGCGGGTGAGGCAAAACTTCCCAGCCAAGCTCTAACAGTTTGTGACGAGTCCGCAAGGCAGTGTGAGGGCGGGCATTGTCATGATGGAAGATACGCAAGGAGGCCAATTTTTCGAAATCCAGTGTTTTCTCTGTAAATTTCAATTCGTAGGCTGCAGTAACGTAAAATTTTATAATACCTCACAATTCTACAATTTGTGTTAAATTTCAAGAAGTTTCATAAAGATCTATGATAGCTTTCTTGTCTTCCAGCCTGCCAATCAGCCAAATAGACAGACATCGCTCAGTCGACTCAATCCAGACCTCATTCTTATTGTGTTTAAGAATTTAATGTAACTCAATCTCCTTATATTCAACTTGCAACCGATCTGTGTCGTTCCTCGAAATAAGAGATTTATGAAGTTGTTGCGTTACTGACTGGTTGGTCATCGTCCAGGCCAAAATACTAAGGCTAGAACCACGGAAATTGGGTATAAATGCCCCATATTGGGTAGGTGTATGATAAGAAGGGATTTTTCAAAATTCGTACTTTTGAGGGCCATAACAGGTTGAAAATTGACAAATCTCCTAACATCGGCCAGCTCAAACGGCTAAAACTACAGTTATGAAAATTAGTGTCCGTATTCCCTTTTCAGAGCTAACACACTGTAAGGAAGGATTTTGCGAAATTCTTGCTTTAAAGTGCAACAACGAGATAAAAAGGCGCAAATAAGGCTCCATCGCTCAGCTCAAACGGTTAGAACTGAAATTATGAAAATTGGTATCTTAGAATAAAAACGCTGTAAGAAAGGGTTTTAAAATTCGTATTTTAGAGCAAAAAACGAAGTAAAAATTTACAAATCTTATACCGTCGCCTACTCAAACAAGCAGAGCAACAGCCATGAAAATTGGTGTTCGTATTCTTTTATAAAACAAGAACGATTTTTCGAAATTCTTCTTCAGGATAAAAAGAGACAAAATCGAGTAATCTCGCGCAGCTCAAACGGCTAGAGCTAGAATCATGAAAACTTATATCTGTATTTCCCTTCCAGAGCAAACACGCTTTAAGAATGAGCGTTTCGAAATTCTTGCTTTAAAGCAAGCAGCTTAAACGGCTGCAACTGAAATCTTGAAAATTGGTGTGCCACAGGGTGGCGCAATAGAACGTGCATATTTAAAAAATAGATTAAAAAATAAATACAAAAGGTATGGTTAAAATAAATCTAAGACATTGTAGAGTAATAAATGGAGTTTACTTTTTAAAAATAACATTATCTAAATGGTAACTCTCTCTACGACGGCATTCCTCTAACCGCAAACGAAAATTATTGAAAACTTTCTTCAGTAATACTGGTGTAATGGCTGCCATTTCTCCTTGCGCTAACCGATGCTTCTTGGATTATTACTGTAGACTTTGTGTTTGAGGTATCCCCACAAAAAAAAGTCAAGAGGCGTCAAGTCTGGACTACGTGGGGGCCATGGGATATCACCTCTTTTCGAAATCAGTCTGCCAGGGAACATCTGCTTCACCACCGCCATGGAGTCATTTGATGTGTGACAGGTAGCGCCATCTTGTTGGAACCAAGTTCTGGAATTCACTATTCTTGAACTTTCAATTTCTGGAGCCAAAAATCCGTCCAACATCTCCACATAGCGTTCCGTATTAACCGTGACGTTTTGGCACCGCGCATTTTCGAAGAAAAGAGGACCAATTATTCCTCTGCCAGAGATTGCTGCCCATACTGTCACTTTAGGACTATGCAATGGTTTCTGGTGTTTGATTTTGGGATTTTCACTGTTCCAGTAACGACAATTTCGACGGTTTACGAACCCATTCATAGGGAAATGAGCCTCGTCAGAGAAAAGGATATTGTCAAAATTGGAAAATCGATTAAGCATTTCATTAGGAAATGCGAGCCTTGCTATGAAGTCAGACTCTTTCAATTCTTGTGTTAATTGCAGCTTATAGGTATATGGATGCAGTTTAAGATCCAATGTTAAAATTCGTTGCAAACTTCGTCGCGATAATTGTAAGACAGACGATCTCTTGCGAGTCGACATTTTTGGATTTCCTCGTACTGACTCCATAACTCTCTCAACATTGTCTTCGGTCCCAGATGTTCTTGGGCGACCATTTGCTTGTGGTTTAAATGTTGAGCCGGTCTCTTCAAAACGCTTTACCCATATTCTAATTAAATTAGCACTCGGAGCTTCACTAATTCGCCGTAGTCCATATTCAGCACAATATAGTCGCCTAGTAGCAATATATGAACGAGAGTTCTCGAAAAATGCGCGCACGCAAAATGCGCGACGCTTCCCGTCGAAGTGATTCATAGCAACTAAAACTCCATGAGCCCGCCAATCCAACGATGTAGTCCAAAGCAACTTCAACTTGACTAGAATATATGCCAGTGAATTTACTCTATAGGTCCCACTACAAAGAAAAAACTTGCCTCATTGGTGGGTGGACTTAACCTTCGCAGATTGCAAGCACGCTTCAGGATTACCAAGATCTAGATCATCCATTAATATGCCCACTGGGAGAGAGAGCAATATTACATTAATAGCTGCAATAAATATTAAATCAGTGATCCATAAATGTGTAGTAGCCAATTCTACAGTTAATGCGGATAGATTTAAAATATTTATGGAAGGGCTAATGCAAAAAAGGTCCTCCACTTAGATCACTCTTTTATGGTGATAGACAACGTTCTACTTTCTAATAAGCAGGATGTTTAGGATAACATTCGCATTAATTGATCTTTCCATTTGGTGCTTGGGGAACAACCATTTCTTTTGAAAAATATTCCTCTTATAATTTTGAAAGGAGATCAGCAAGATGAAAATTAGATCCACACTCATCAACGAATTTCTGGCGAATGTGACTGTGGTGAGTCGCCTATGAAAATCCAAAATTTTATTATATTTATAATTGAACGCTCCTTTTCACAGATACATGTACTCGTATATTTATGTTTCAAGGTTTTTTTTGACGACCTTTAGAATTTTTTTTGCCTTTATAATGAACGCTTACAATTTTATAGCCATAAAAATTGCCCTATTTTCCCTAATCGGGGCTCCCTTCTTGAAAAACTCCGTTTTTTTCGTACTTAGGTAATCTATAGCGGTGAATGATGTGTAAATTTTCACATTACTCATGAGTAATGCGTAGCTGTTATGGGCGATTACCTGGAATGACGGGGTAGCTACCGATGTCGGCGTCTCATTTCCCATGAGTAATGAGCTGTGTTCATGGGTAGTTAACCGGCGTCATATATATACATATATATAATTACATATACACATACATATACGGTTTACCAGGCAAATGTGTCGTAGGATTGAGAACAAATGAGAGAGAAAGAGAGAGAGAGAAAATACGGGAAGTTAAATTGTGTTTTAAAACCTTTATTGCACATCGGTACAATGCGTACATTTAGTGGGCGATTAGTTTAGGGGTAGTAAATAGCGAGTTCTCTTTTCTTGTTATGCCAAAAATGAATGTTTCGCGAGCTGCTGCAGATTGAGTACTAAACTCTGAATTCATTTGTTCATCACAAAGTGACGAGATCGCCGGGTGAAAAATCACTGCTAGAATTGGTCATAGAAGTTAGAATACTTTTGATATAAAGTTCATTAGTTTCTACATTAACAGTATGCATACGTTTTTCTCATTTCTCATGGTTATGTATAAACTATCTGTTTTCGCGACGATGAGCATGGGTTACTACTCGTGGGTGGGTAAATACGAACTCTGCATAATACGCTTACATTTCTATTATTACGCATGAATTCAGAGATTTCTGTTTAGGAACTGATAAATATCCATTATTAACTCATCACCAATGGTCTTAAAAGCTACCCCACATCCGCTACCCCACTTTGATGCTCTTAAGCAGTAATTTAGAGAGTTCATTGAAGTGGACCGAGACTCTTTTAGAGCACAGCAACGTCTGGCTTTCTTTGCGCTGATTGGGAGCGTTTTTTTTTTTTTTGCTCCGCTCAAACTCGTACGTACCATGTTAGCAACCTATGGATCTCGGTCTATGGCAATCTGGTTCTATGGATCGCTTTCACTTTCACCGACTGCCATATTTTTCGCCGCGAAACAAAATTATTTCGATTTTTTGTTTGTTTTTTGTTTGACTGAATTTTACGACTGGCGGACTAAGAGCGGCATTCGTTTCTAAAATGACATTAAAATCTCCCAGAGCCATTTCAACGTCTTATCATCTTCGTCTTAGAGAGTCTATTTGAGAAAACAGTGCGTTTCCTATACTATCTGATTATTGTGACCGATCCCCTACGGCCCCTAAAATAATAACCCCTCTTCGCACGTATAAATTATCTATCAACTGTCATACCCCACCAGGTAATAGTTAATGCAAAATGATAAGGTTTCCCCCTGCTTCATCTTTCCTTCTTTCTCTTTCCATCATATCCGAAAGAATTCACTCTGAGTTTTCAGATTAGATTACAACTGAGTGAAAATATCAATTCGTCCAACGCGTTGTATTGTAGACAAATATTGTGTGTGTGGATTTTTTGTTCCTTAGTTTAATTTTGTTTACAGTCAGCTATCATTTGTTGGAATTCATTTAGTTCTTAGTCGCGGTTATTTCATACGGTCTCCTGGCAGTCGCAATATTTCAAAAGTCATTGCATATCGAGTTAAATACACAAATTCATTTGCTGTCTCTATAATTTCAATTCTAACATTTCTCTGGAGATCTCAACGGCTTTTCACATGTCGGTTGTGTGGAAGAAGACTAAATGTAAGAAAAAGTTGATTAAAATCATGTATTAAATGTCACAAAGTCTTCGCAGCGAAAGTGACTTATTGAGCAGATATTTCTTACAAATTGTATTAATTAAGGAGGTCATAGATCAAATCCTCTTTCTATTAATAGTAAATGAAGTAAAAATGATGTGTCATTGGTATTATCAATCGTAAAGGTGAATAAGTTCGTTCTATAGACATTTGATAAAAAATTAGCTTCTATTTTTAAAAAGTGTTTGTAATAACGAATTATCAATGCAAGCAGTAGAAAGAATGCGCCGCAAAAGTTATCGAGAAGTATTAAGAAGGTGCAAAGTTGGTCAGGTATTAAAAATTATAGCTGAAATTTATATATCCTCTACGATGATGGAGTTCATTTCGTATCGCTTCATCATCGTCAGATCGATGGACATTGCGAAATCACTCCCTCTTCTCATACATTCTATATCGATTTAATGTATTGAACAATAAGTCCGGGGACTCAAGAAAAAAAGCATGCAAAATTCATCTTTAATCATCGCCACAGTCCCTATCAAAAGTATTACAGACAGTTCAACACGCTTGTCCGTTCGAGGAATTTGTTAAATCTGTTAAGATGTGCAAGCAGAAAACTGTTACTTTGGGCCAGATTTGAAGGATATGATGGCACGGATAATGTAATTTGATGACAGCTGAATAATTTTGTTTTTTTACACAAAGTAAATTCTAAGTTTTTTATTCAAATAACTTATTTCAATCTAAAACAAGTGGTATTTTGTTCAATGATCTTCTGTCATCGTTCAGGCAAAGTTTTGATCTCAAATCGTAAGAATGACTGATCCTTCGCAGCAAAATAGTGGAATAACTCGGTTCTCATTTCTCCAAAATAAATGAAAATGAAAACTATAATGTGCAATTGATGTCATCTCCTATCTAAGTTCCCATATATTTTTTGGCGAGTTATGTTGTCAATTTAGTTTGATTGTAAGGAAGTGGTTTACTTTGAACTGTTTCCTGGAAATTAAACCATACATTTTGAGGTCTTTTGTTAACAATAGATTAAGCATTGAAAGAAAAAAAGGTTTAAATTGATAAATTGTAAAGGAGTAAATTTCCGTTATGACAACGCTATACCTCAAACATAATGGCGGAAATTTACGCCTTTACCATTTATCAATCTAAACCTTTTTTTGCTTTCAGTGCTTCATCAATTGTTAACAAAAGGCCTCTGAATTTATGGTTTAGCTCCTAGAAAGCAGTTCAAAAATTAAACCGTAAATTCGAAGGTCTTTTCCTAACAGTGAGAACACGTTTCCAAAAGAGAAAAAAGGTGATGTTTACGCAATTAATTTCAAATACTTATTCGATTTGTTAAGTAAATTTCCTTCAGCTCATGTGGAAATCAAATATTAAGCTTTTTGACGAATCCAAGTCTGGTTTTCTATGACACTGAGTAACACTTGCATCTTTTCGGCAACTTCTCGAACAGAAATGTGTCAGTCCTTCGCGACAACGGCTTTGATTTCATTCCCATCAACATTACTGAAATTTCCTGAACGGAATTCCGTGAAGTAATGTTCCCCGCCCATGACGGTATGCTTCCAAGGCTTTTTTGTTTATCTAGAATAATGGGAAAATATGCTGTTTACGGCTTTAATTCATCATAGTTCCAATCATTCATTACCATCATCTCTTCAAGAGTGTTACTGGCAACGCTTCCCTAACATTTTGTTACCTTAATATATCATATTTTTTAATATATTAATCAAATGTCTCAAAATACGATCAGTTTCTGCAATTAATACATCATTTGATCTAAATATTTTTCTCTGTTTTCCCCTGGATCAGCCCTTTGAGATCTGCCAACATATATGAGTAGAATTTATGGCGATTGGATTTGGGCAACACAGTTGGTGGAGCATAAAATTTTCTAATCATTCTCGATTGAATTCTGAAATGTCACGGTTTGCATAAACCACAATTTTTAGTCCCTTATCCGAAGGAGTGAATGTATATGTATATTTTATGTAACACAAATATAACATTTAGAAGAGAGTGAACAGATACTAACTGTTGGCCAAACGTATCCTATTTCATGATATTTTAAGGCGGCTAAATGATGTCCGTCTGTCGCCTGTTATCGTAAATCTTTATGAAACTTCTGGAAATGCAATACAGGCTAATACTTTCGAAGATCAAAACCCCGGATTGTAGATGAAGAAACAAATTTTTTTTCCGTATCCTTCTACATTCGTAGTCGCAGATAACCTCAGTTTATGCCATTATATGGGCTTATAATTCTTAACAAAATGTCTAACCATCAACCACGTCCCTTAGGGTATTTTCCATATAAATGGCCGGTTTAATTCATATAATCTTAGGTTCATATCTTTTACATAGTTAAGCTAAATGTAGTTAAATTCGGTTTACGCTGATTATTTATAAGAGTTATATATGTAAGTTGTGTAAGTTAAAATAATAATAGTTAAACAATCGTAAAACACATTTGGTCAAAAGATACATGGCGCTTCAGACGCTTCTTCACCGTGCTACATTTTTCAAAAGTTAGATTTGGTCTTTGTATGAAAAAGTTTTCTCCCTATAGTCTACTACTGTGCTGACTTTGTGCGGTGAAACTCCGTATAAAAAAAATGTCGTTAAATTTTAAGTTATTTCCACAAATCAGTAACTTTATATTTATGCCGTTGAATTTTTCTAAATTGGGAACGCCAAATTTTTTTTCTTTTTTTTTTTGCTTTCCAACACTGCAACTGGAATAACTTACGTTTTTTGCTTCATAATACATTTGTAAATAGTAATAACAAGGACTAAATTTTACAATTTCGCAAATATGTTATCGAACATATTATGACGTAAAACCGTAAGTTCTTCTGATTTCTGTGTTGGAAATCAATACTAGAGAAGCTGGCAATGCCAGCTATTTTTTAAGAGCAAACAATGTCTTGGCGAATTTTTGCCTCGTAAGAAAAACATAGTAGTTACTGAACAAATTTGTCGACAAATATGGTGCTTGCAAACCCTACGAAGGCGTACCATATACGATAGATTAAACAATAGTGAGATAAGTAGGCTTGTTAAAAACGTGTGCATCTCATATAATATGGAAATTATGGACTTTGTCCGTTTTTCCAGTGAAAGTTTGAATTTTGTTGAATTTTAAAGAATTAATGCTAATATTGTTAAAACGATTCTCAAAAGGCCATGTTTTTAACCTGGGAATTTGCCCATCAAAGCAAAGCAGGTATAATTAGGGCTTGCCACAATTAGTTTATGTCACTATCTCGCTTACTTAGTAAATAATAGTATCTGATTGCAAGCCATAATTTGCTAACCATTTTCAGTCAGATATTATTAGATTTGTTAAGAGAATAGAGAGGAAAGATAAAATCCTTTGCTAGCCCAAAACTGAATGAATGATTAACTTTTGTTTGTTGAAGAATCTTTGTCTTCGTTTACTGTCAATCCCATTTTTCATGGTTTTTTCTCATTGTTTATATGTATATACCTATACATATATGAACATACATAGAAATGGTGGGGCATGAGTAACGTTAATGGCAGCCATATTGAATGCGTTCTTGTGCATCATTTGGTTTTAACTCGTGAACCAATTGCATCTTATATGGGAAAAGATGTAACAAATGTAAAATTTTTTGTGAATACCGCCTAGACATCTCTAACTGCTGAGAACGTCGCCTGGTGGAAGTTTTGGGGTTTTCCTCAATACTTGCTTGCACTTGACCAATGGTCACTTTTTTTCGAACTGCACGAGATTTTCCAGCACGCGAAAAATCACAAACAGCCCCTTGTTACCCAAAACGCTGAACCAATCGGTAAATTTTTGGAGCGCTAGGAACATTTCAAACATGAAAGAAATTTCGATATGATCTGAATAATCGAATGCTGACTTTCAAAGTAAAATTGAACAACTTTGGTTCTTTGTTCTGTGCTGAGCCTTTCCATCATAGATTTTCCAGGTATTATTTAGTTAATTCTGTAAAGAGACGAAAAAAAGAACAAAAAATTTATTCACTGATCAAATCTTAGCGTTACTTATGCGACACCATATATATATTTATTTATTTATTTATTTATTTATTTCTTTCTTTTTTTGTTACTATTTAAAGTTTATTTAGTAGACATCGATTTCAATCCTGCAGTCACTCTTAGATTTGTTTATGTTGTTGAATATTTAATGTGTATAAAAAACCGAAATCTTTTATCAATATCAATTTGTAAATGCGTTTTTTAGCTTACTAAAATACTAACATTTTAATGTTAATATATTGTTTTTATTTATCATTGTTATTATTATTGAAAATAATGTAAATTAATATTGAATGCACTGGCAACTCTAAAACGTTGCAGCCTTAAAATATGCTACTTATTTTTATTATACACCAAAGTACTGATATTTCCAGTGTTGCCAACTTAAGTGTTTCACGTGGAATTTTCAAGCCCATTTATAAATTATTTTACTTGTAAAGTTTGTGTAATTCTTATTTATCGATCAATTTCATAAAATATATTTATATTTGATTGGACAAAAATTTAAATTACTGCGAATTCAGAAAATCATTCAATTTATGTGGGGCATCCAAAAGGGAGTGAATCGATATAACTCATTTACAAAGTGCAAGATTATAAGAAGTTTCATAAAGATTTTAGAAAGTCATGGAACACATTTGATCGAAAGATATTTGACACGTTAAATACTTCGTTCTAGGGAATTTGAAGTTTTTTCAATGTAACATGATATACCTAGACTTTCATTGCTCCAAATATGGAACCATTAATATACTCCCTCGCATATATTTTTCAATTTTGTTTGCAAATTGACATAATTATCCATAATTATTTTTTGCAGAAAATGAGTCTGAAAACACTAGGAAATGGTACATAATGTCCACTAGCTGTTAACGACAAAAATTATTTTTTCCAAAAATTCAAACAAATGCAGATTTTGGGAGTGAATAATTTCGTCAAGAATTGACGTCGCTATGAATTCATACTAATTGTAATGACACATTCTCAATGGGGGATCAAAAAGTTTAATTAAGCTGCAAAAATATGATCCGAAATTAGTTAAAAAACCAACTATAAACATGGATTATCCATTTTTCGTCTTCAAATAAAGCTAAATAAAACACATATAAAGCTACGATTTCGATGAAACTTTTATTTCATTATAATGCTTGGACCTTGTCATTATGCATGAAATACAATGACTTTTAAACCGCCTCTGGAGTGATTTCAGCATTTTCGAAACATACGGCCCAATGACACCTCCAGACCATAAACAAACAGTCACTTTTTCCGAATGTATTGGCTTTTTCACAATCACTTCTGGCTTCTACGAGCCCCATGTGTGACGAATTTTGCTTGCTGACGTAACCACTGAGTGAGAATGAGAAAATGTTGTTCGATTGAAAGATCACATTTGAACCATCACTGTTGTAGTAAGTTTTAATTATGCGATTTTTTTTTGTTGTTTAACGATCCATACAAGTATTCGTAATGGCAAAACTATCAATGAATAAATAACACTTCAGGTGACAGGTATTTTACAGGTGACAGCCTTGCCAGCCTGATGGTTTTGAAATGGAAACCCTTATATGATATTGCGCTACTTCTCGCGATAGTCAAAATTAAAATCTCAAAAACATTATTTTCATCGAACACTGGGGTCAGTTGCTTAAAATTTCAAAGATCTATTTTCTTTCTTTTTAATATTAGCGAAAAAAAAAACTAATTTCAAATGGGTCTAAATATTTCATTGGTTGATTTATTTAAGCATTCAGCAAACTATTAACTAATTTTTTTCTTATTTCTTATAATTAATTCAAAATTTAGCATCAATTGCAGCTCAAATTGCAATTAGTTTATTTAAATCATATTCACGATTGAGCAAAAATGTAAGAAATTGGACATAAAATTTAGTTCATATAACATTTCGTACTGAACTTAATTTAACTTGAAATAAACTAAAATTAATGATAGTTGGACATTGTACAGATCCAATGATGTTATTTATTTATTTATTTCAGATATTAAGGTCCCAACACAATAAGGTTATATGGACCATAGAATATAAGTAGAATTATTACAAAAAACTTATATTAGTGTTATTTTTACAGTTTTGAAACCAAGGTTTAAATCAGTTTAAATAAATTAATTTCGTTTAGAAATCGTTTAACATTTTCAAAATTTACATCGCTTGAGAGGACTTGAATGTTGTTTATCTTGAATTTTCTTCGCTTTTCACTTAAAACTACGCAGTCATTAAATAAATGCGAAACGCTCATAATTTCACCACAGGTGCACAGTGGAGGCTGACTTTTCTCAATAATATATTTATGTGAAAAATTACAATGCCCAATTTTAAGTCTCGTATATTTAATAAAATCAGTGTTGGATATTCTGGGGCTTTTGAATTTGTGTATTATATTTTTTTGGATTGCATATATATATATATCCAATGATGTTATGTCCTTGAAGTTATTATGAAGTTATTTTTTCTTGGAATACTTTTACAGACGAACTTAAGAATAAAGCAAAGTATTTAAAAAAATAAAAAAATATCTTAATTGGAAGCAAAAGCGTACTTTATATGGGTAAAACTTTCCAGTACAATTTCGATTTAGTTTTAATGGCAATCTAATTCGACGCCATTCCATTCTTCGAAAAAAATTAGTTTCAGCAATATTTAACGTAACATTTCTACTTCATCCAACTGAAAGAATAGTGAAACAGAGTAAGTTAGTCGGCACTTCAGATATCCCTCTTGTACGTCATGTAGTCAACTTAAGTATACGGAGTATTTTCCAAAATAAGTTGAATTTTCAAATAGGCTACGTACATTCTACTTTCTATTATTATTATTTTTTTTAGGTTGGTACACTCGTCTCTAAGATATGTTGACAGCTTTATCCATATAGCATGTTTAGTTTGTTTGTGAGAGGCATAAATAAGACAAGTATTTTGTTTCTTCGGCAACTTTCTGCTATCGAAAAAAATGGATGAAAGAAGTTGCATCAAATATTGTGTAAAAAATGGAATTAAGTGCTAAAAAACACTTGAAATGTTATACGCTAAGAGTACTCTGAGTCAAAAAATGTTTACAAGTGGTACAACCTTCTCACAGAAGGTCGAGAAGATGTAAATGACGACGCTTGCTCTGGACGCCCCAGCACATCAACAACCGATGAAAATGTTGAGAAAGTGTTGAAAATTGTTATGGAAAATTGTCGAACCACAAGTTGCTAAGGATGTCAACATGCCGTTTGGCTCATAACATGCAATCTTTTCGGAAATTTTGGGCATGAAGCGTGTGGCAGCGAAGTTCGTTCCAAAATTGCTGAATTTTTAAAAAAAGCAAGCATCGCTCAGGAATTGTTGAATGACGTCAACGATGATCCAAATTTGCTTAAAAGGTTCATAACTGGTGACGAATCATAGGTACGAATATATGGTTATGACACCGAAACCAAAGGCCATTCGTCCCAATGGAAGGTTCCAAGAGAGCCAAGACCAAAAAAAATCACGCCAAGTTCGTACAGTTTTCTTTGATTAACGTCATGGTAGTGCATCAGGAGTTCTTGCCACAAGGTCGTACGATTAATAAGGAGTATTACCTTGCAGTTATGCGCCGTTTGCGTGAAGCAATACGAAAAAAAGGCCGGAACTGTGGGAAAAAAAGTTTCTGCATCATGATACTGCACCTGTTCACTCATCTTTGCTTGTAAGAGATTATTTGGCCAAAAACAACACCGTTATCATGCCTCACCCACCAGATTTGGCACCCTGCGACTTTTCCTTTTCCCAAGATTGAAGAGACCCATGAAATCGCTGAATCGCTGAGAGAGCTCAAGGACATAACATATCAGAACTGCTTAGAAGGTTGGAAAATACGCTGGCACAAGTGTATTATATCTGAGGGGGACTACTTTGAAGGAGACAAAATAGAAATTAATTGATAAATAAATATTTTTGGAGAAAAATTAATATTTACCTTATTTTGTGAGCACACTTCGTGTCTTTCCAAGACGTGGTGAAACTTTGATACCAGAATTACCGAAACGGTATCGACGAAACCAAAATTATGCTTGGTTAGCCATTACAGTATTAGTATTATAAACACTATTCTCATTTTCAGCCGTCTAGCATGTTTTTGCGTTTATAGAATAAAGACTGTGCGTATTTTCTGTTTGCCGGTGTCCATATTTGACGCGCCGCCACTGAGTCAAACAATCGCAAACCTGTCTGAGTAATTTTTTGATTATGAAACCTTATCTTTCCAACGCCATCTAGCGTGAATTAGTCACACTAGTACAACGGGATATATTAATCACTAAAGCCAACCATAGGAAAAATAGTGTATTTATTGTTACAATGCTTTACTTGTGCGACTTCCATTCCTCCATTTCACTGTTTCCAAGAACAATTTCATCCATTTTGTTATCAAATGTAACATTAATGTGACAAGTAGCATTATTATGCCATTATTTTCAAATAATTACACATACTTTGAAGCTTTATTAAACACCTTTGTTTTGATATTGATCCCTATTCCCACTCCTCTTCAGCTGCCTTATGTACACACGAAGAAATTAATTAATATTACAGCTTTAATTTAAAATTGATTAGTATGATTTGTTTCCCAATAAGTTATGAATACTATTTTGGAATTAAAATAAAAATTATCCTTTGAACATCCCTGCTAAAGCGGTAAATAATCTTAATGATTTAAATGAAAAACTTAGTAAAACCATTCATTTTAGTTTATTAACGATATCTTTTGAAGGAATTCTTATGCCTAACAAAAGCTCAATAATGACGTATTGGCATAAACATGTAAATGCCATATGGCGATATCTTATAAATGACACACGTCAAAAGGTCGACAACGACCCTTGTCTGATTATCATACGTACATGATTCTAAATTAGTATTCTGCTGTCCCGTCCATTAAAGATGAGCATATTGAAGTTCAATTTTTTCTGAGCAAAAGTAATCTAAATGCGGAGAGACAGATAGTGAAGGAATTAGATATAAAATCAAAATGTACTAATAATACTAATACAAAGAAATTCATGTCGAACAAAATTCAACTTAAGAAAATCTTTTAAAAGTTGAATAATACAAAGGGAACAACATCACAAAAACATCTTATCTTTAACGTTACAATTTTCCAAGGGAGAACGATTTTGCCATGAATTCCCTCAATATTTGTGGCTACAGTGTCACATGAATCCCCGCCTGCTGGATATTAATAGTATTTCTAATGTTTGTAAAAATTATCAAAGCCAGACTGGACAACACAATGGCCAAAAACACTGCCGAAGGCATAGAAAACTGTTTTCCGAAATGTTTTCATTTTACCAGAAAATCTTTTTCTATCAAACAAAGAAGCCAGTCTTTACATTAAGAGTCGTATTCATAAATAGTTATTAAAGGTTTATAAAGTAAATTTTCTTACAAAACAAACGTTCTATAAGCCTTCAATAAATTGTTATAAAGGTATATGGATCTTAACTATTCTAATATAGGTCAATTTTATACATTCACCCGGAGAAATGAAATTATACATGATCTGGGTGTAACAACCAAAAGGAGGCGTCGAAGGCGCCAAGTTTCTTTTAGCCAAATGTGTATCATCACTTGTTAAATCGATTAGGCGATGCCCATTTCTCTGGATGACGGGTGGACACAGAGTCCACGGGGGTTTAACTTTTGCCTCAACGAGAAACCCTTACCCACGGTATGTTAATCACACTGGGCACATTACAATGCGGTTGCTAGCGCCCCCTAAGGATAGTCAAGTTGACTCGGGCTATCTAGGAATACAAGCCGACAATTTTGGGAGCAAGCTACCGCAACTATCAGAACTTTCTTTCAGCCAGAAAGTACCAAATTGATTATGCTAGTAAAAAACTTAATCCCCACTGACGGAGTTGAGTCCAATCTTACCACCTCTGCTACTCTATGGGTATGTAGCAACCGGTTGCAAAATGCATCTCCATATTCAAGCACAAAAACTCTACCAGCCATTTCGGTTCCAACCAACAACCGGCGTGATGCTCCCACTAGGGATCAACCCCAAATGATTAGGTGGAAACTCTGTCCTGGGGCTTCCTAATCCCTACGCTACCGGCCAAACTCAGCGGTGGGAGCTGGGCAGCTAAGCTGATACCAAATTATGATTTATACGCCATACTTCATGGGATTATTCGCCCTGCAGCAAAAGAGCGGCTCAAAATTCCAAACTCCTTCTACTCGGCGACAGTGAACTGCAATCATGTGATATAGACGTGGAAATCCCACGTCTGTCCGTACTCGCCGAGAGATCAAAAAGACACAAGACACGAGCTCGACACCCTGTCCCAGTGAATCCCCATCATCCTCGGTACCAGAAAAGGTTTCTGGTCTGCAGCATCCGATTGTAAAATTCAACTTTACATTCGAGCACAAAGACTTTACCAGCGATTTCGGTTTCATCCAACAACCCGCGTGATGCTCAAACTAGGGGTCCAGCCCCAAATGATCAGGCCGGAACTCTATCCTGGGGCCTGCTTCTCCCTACGCTACCGGCCAAATTCAGCGGTGGGAGCTACACAGCAAAGATGATACCAAATTGTGATTTATACACCATACTTCATGGGATTGTTCGCCCTGTAGCAAAAAGAGCGGCGAAAAACTCCAAACTCTTTCTACTCGGCGACGGTGAACGGCAATCATGTAATGTAGACGTGGAAATCCCATGTCTGTCCGTACTCGCCGAGAGATCAAAAGAAACACAAGTCACGAGCTCGACACCATGTCCGAGCGAATCCTCATCACCCTCGGTACCAGAAAAGGCTTCTGGTCGGAATTTGAGGCTGACTTACTCCCAGTTTCAACTCCTTGCGGTGCAGCGACTGGTGCCCCTGCAACGAGCAGCAAGTATCGCCCATTAAACGGAACATGATTGTGGAATCAGCCTGATCCGAATAGTCTTGCAGCAGCTCAACTATCAGGTCAGACTGCCTCGAATACAGGTGGACACAGTAACTACCCTAAATCTTTATGAAACTTCTAAACATTTGGCACAGCCTAATATTTTTCTAGACCTTTACGAAATATAATAATTGATCCTCATCGACATACCCCTTCCCGTGTCTTCCATATTTATTGGCCAACTTTTTGAAACTCATTTTTTCCCTGCAGCTCCTAATTCATAGACTACATCAACCTGAATTTCTATCCATTGTTTTGATCCATAAATCTTGGCGAAATCTAAAAAAACAAAAAAACGATCGGTTATACATACCAATTCTGGTACCTCTCATACAAATTATGGATTTAAGCCAAATATTCTTAGATTCAAACCTTCCATCCATTTTCACTGAATTCAGGCAAACTTAGTAAACGTTAAGAGTTTATTAAGGTAATGTCAAAGAATGAAAATGGGTCTCGCTGTCACGCTCTTTCTGGTAACCTACATACAAATTTGCCAATTTTCTGAAATTCAATGCTATATATGTAAAAGTTTATCCATTTATCATTTTCAAGTAAAGTTAGATAAAATACACATAAAGCTATGATTTCGATGAAACTTTTATTTCATTATAATGCTTGGGCCTTCCTATTATGTACGAAATGCAATGTCTTTTAAATGACCTCCTCAGGATAGGTTGCAGCAGTGGATCCTTTCGAGGTAGTTTTCGAAAAAAATACGGCCCGTGACGCCTAATGCGCACCAACGAGTAACTTTTTTCGGACTCTAAGCCCCATATGTAACAATTTTGCTCATTTTTAATTTCGTGTAGGTCGCTGAAGACATCCTACAACCAGTCCATCCTAACCACACATTCATAAAGCATATTATAGCTGTTAATGAGACATGGCTTTGCCAGTTTGGCATTCTAACCAATCAAAAAGTTTCTAGAAAATCACATCAAAATTAATCAAAAATTAAGGTGGACACTTAAAAATAATCAATTTCCATCATTATATAGATATAGAGCTTTTCATTTTCATGCTGTGGTCGGGAAATGGTTATCTTTCATTTTGTTATAAATGTTTGTATTCCATAAATTACACATACGAAATTTCAAATCTTTTCATTTCAATTAGTGCCTCAGCTTGTATGAAAGTATACCGCTGAGTGCTGAAAATATTCCGCTGAGTACTGAAAATATTCCGCTGTGAAACAAAAAACGCCTTCTTTTTTTGTGCAATTTTCAATAAACTTTCAAAATCACAACAAAACGACTTGAATATTGTTCAAGATAAAAATATTTCATACATTTTTCGTTCTTTCGTTTTTATCTTAATTAAATCAGAGCAGCATCAAAATTTACTGCCAAGAGAGAAAAATGACATTCGTTATCATTTTGAGCAGTAGTTGGATAATCTTATACGAGTATATACTTTGAATTCTTATTGGGACAAAAATAAAATGATTTTAGTCACATACCCAAGTCAGTCAAAACTAACTCCGAGTTAAAATCGCGCATTTTAAACAAGTGATAACAGAGCATGAATGAATGAGTATGTGACGAATCTTTGATACCCTAGCAGGTAGAAATTAAAAATGATATCGGGGTCACATTTGCAGCAAACGTCATTCGACTACTTTTAAACGAAAATTTTAATCACCAATTATTGAAAAATTGCCTTGACAATGAAAGACGTCACTTTATTGAAAGCATCTAAAAAACATAAAAAATAAAGACAAGACAATGCTTGAACACTTTGTTTCGGAGATACGGAGGTTTCTCTCGTTTTTTTTTTAATATCGAATTTTTATCAGTTTTGGAAATATATCCATCGAGCGGAAAACTTCAGCGAAACGCTAAGAAACGCATAGGAATTTTTTGTTTTTACACAGTAGGATTCGAATACTAATTTTAATGGTATATATTTGAAGATATTTGAATACGAATATTTTTATGCAGGAGCACATTATGAAAACAATGTTGTCAAGTGTTGAAAATTTCCAACCAGGAAATTTTTATTTATTTTTTTTTTTTATTAGGAAATCGCTAGCAATTTCCGAACAAAGTTTTGCAAAGTTTCTTTTCTTTTGCTCTCTATTATAATATAACATAACTTCCTCCATCATATCACTATTTTGGCATTAAATTTAAACCACCCATTCACTATTTTATAATTTTTTGCAAAAATTATTACAATCTAGAGACTATACGATATATTAAAAAAAAAGCCGCAAAGAATTATTCAATTAAATATAAAATGGTATTATATTATACTGTTAGGCTCGAACTTGTGCCCATTGTGAAAATTACTGCAAACTGCGTCCATCCGTTTATCTTTTCCCCACCGGCTGTTTTGAAATTTTCAATTTATGGCGCAGCATTAGGCCACAATATGATACTATCGAAAAATATTCCGCACCGGAGATCGAAAAGTTTGTATTTAGCTAGCACCGTCATTCATTTAAATTTATTGTATCGCCAACATCGTACGCTCCTTTCGAAATAACGCTCATGTGACAAGGAATAGTCCAATCGTCACAATCATACTTTTAACGCATTTCCTTGAAAAGGTCTTTTTATGTCTTCTGCCGACTGAAAATGGATGGCTCCAAATGGTATTTCGGGTTTTGGAAAGAAAAAAAGAAGTCAGCCGGCACCATATTAAATATGGTAGCCGTTCAATGATATTCCTTGAGGTTTTGGCTTGAAATTTGTTCACAAAGTGAAGCGTCATCGTAGTACAATATCCATGAGTTTTCTTTCCACAATTATGACAATCTCAAACGCCATATAACGTGTACATAATATTCTTTGTAGGCGCCGGACCATCTGGCACGAATTCCGAGTGCACAATACCGCGATAATCAAAGAAAATAGTCTTAATCTCGACTTTTTATCGACTTTGTATGTCAATTTTGACTCAATTTTGTGTAATTCCTTGAGGGATATTGGGCGAAGAATATATAAATGTTACACGCCATTTGTATGGGAGGTATCAAAAGGGGCATGATTTATCGGCTAGTCTTTTCAAATTGTACTGAGAAAAAAACTGCATTTCACAAAATCTGTCAATTTGTATGGGAGATACCAGAGGCGATGCGTCAATATAGCTCTTTTATAATTTATAAAATGCTAGAAAAAAAGTTTTTCGGAAGCGTCATAAAGACGGTTGGGTTAAACGCTTAAAATAAAAATAATAATAAATAACTTTTTTTTTCAAACTACTGGCACCATCTATACGTCAGGTTGGTTGGTTTCAATTTGTATTCTATGGGCGCTGCCCAAATTATGCAGCATTTAAAAGCGATAACCATTGTTGAAGTAGGAATACAATAAAAAAAATTCTCCATCACTTGCATAAAAACCAAAAAATCGCACATATTCCACAGGTTCTTGAGATGTGGAATTTAAATTATAATATAATTTGTAATATAAAACATTATCGTTATTGTTAACTTTATATCACACAAATTCTTCAAATTGCTTAAACTTATATTTACATCCATTAGGAATTTTTGGCATTCAAATTACTAACAAAGCCATTTGCCTTTTCTCTGCTTGTTTGGCAAGTTCTAATTATTTTTTGTTTTGGTTTTTCTTTCTCCACCTTTTTTGCTTCTGAAAGTTGCACCCATTTTCCAACGATTATCCTTGATTAATACAACTAAATAAGAGACATTATGGACAATACAACCCAAAGCACTTTTGCCTGGCTGGTGACTTTCACTGTCATTCAGCTTACACATTGCTTAACACTCCGTCAAGGACAATGGTCGGCACCACCTCCCTCCTATCCTCGCCACATCCTGTGTGTGTTGGTTATAGTCTATCATTTGCAACACCAAATCACCCGCACTCTCTGGCGGGTTACAAATCCACTAGTGGAACCACCTATGTCTCGGTTACCAACAAAGCGCATAGATGGGTATACAAATTAAAAGCAGTAGATAAAAAGTATTATGAAATGTCAGAGCAAAGCCAAAGTATGGCAGTTGAACTTGACGAGAGGCAAGGCGGAGTGCAGTGGATGGCAACAGACAACAACAGAGACGGAGAGAATCATCATCAGTGTCGTCGTCTCCACAGCCGTCGTCGTCGTCGTTGTTGTAGCCGTCCAAATAACAAACAATCGTTGTCGTCCAACAGTTGTTAAACATTCAAGAGCTGGAGCTTTTTTCCTATGGCGAAACTCAGATTTTCAGTGTTTTTATCACAATCACAATACTCTCCACATAACTGCCACACACGTAGCGAAGACGAATAGAAGCAACGATATTTCATACTTTCGCATAATCTTTGACAGAAAAAAATCCATATCATATTCACTAAATTGATGCGAACAATAATAACCGGAAAGGAAAACCAACTCTATACAACAATAGACGAAAAACTGAAACGACCAAAACTCGCGTAGCATTTCTTTCTATTCTCTCATTGCCAACGACGTAGTAGTTGTTCGTTCCTTCGAAGACCATCAAGTGTTTCTTTTTTGTACAACACGAGACGAGGCGCTATGATTAACGACTCATTTCAATTTTCCTGTAATACAACTTTCCACCAGTGTTGCAACAACTAACACACGTTTCGCTTTAAATAATCGACACAAAATTTGTTTGCATTTCGTCTCCTCTTTGCAGCTGACGACGACTCGGATAATTGCCCACACGATTTCGAAGGTGGTGGTTCGGATCTCGAATACGGTATTTCGGACTTGAATGGTTTGAATCTAAACTCATACAGTGGCGGCATGCAAGCTCAGATACAGGTAAATTAACTTATTTATAATTGTATGCAAATAATAATTAAGTACCCGCCCAACGGAGGGGATATTCGAGATATGTGCTTCTGTAATGTCTCTTCGAAGATAGTTTTTCTCAAGAAAAAGAGTCCTCAAATCCTAGTAATTTAGAACTCTTTCTTTCTAATGAAGTTTTTCTAAAAAAAAACCCTTGTTCGAAAAGGCATTACTTTAGAAAAGTTTCCTGATGTTACTGTTGCCAATAAATAGAGAATATCTTCAAAAACACTTTTTTACAATAAATAAAGCGATCTTTGTAAAATATTTCCTTAAGCAAAATTTCTCCCGACGACACATTTTTTGAATGTAAATGTATTTTAAAAAATTTGCTAAAGAAAACTGTTTTCGGAAACTGTTTTCTGAAGAAAATCTGTCTTTGTTTCTCTTCGAAAACTACAGAGAAGTGACTTCAAAAGCAATTTTTCTAAAGTCAACTGTTTTCGGTGAAAAAAAAAACAAATTATTAAAATCGTCTCCAATGAACAGCTTTCTATAGAAACCAAACTTCTTTTCCATAAATCTCAGAAACTTCTCTTCGAAAACTAAAGAAAAGTGACTTCGAAAGCAATCTTTCTAAAATATATTGTTTTCGGTAAAAAAAAAACCAAAACGTCTTCAATGAACAGATTTCTATAGAAATAAAACTTCTTTTCCATAAAAAAAATTTTGTAAAAAATTGTTTTTTTTTGAAAACTCTTTTTACAATAGAACGTGTCTTCGGAGGTAATTTGTTTAAACATTAATGTCTTCGATGAACCATTTACTAAGAAAAGACAAATTTTCCTACAGAAAATTCCAAATGAATGTATTAAAATCCTTATTTGTCTAAGAGAAAGTGTCTTCGAAGACAAATGTTCTAAAGGAAATTTTCTGCGAAGACGACTGCTCTAATCAAAAGTGTATGTAAAGCATATCAACGAAATCTTGTCTTCGACACAAATTTTCAAAAAAAGACCACTCAAAGATAAATCCTCTAAAAAATGTCATTCAAATAGTAATCCTTGGTAGAATGATGTCACCGAAGAAACTTTTCTTTGGATTACACACCTTTAAATAAAATTTTCTTCTACAAAATGTCATCCAATAACTTATGCTTTGTAGAATGATGTCATCAAGGAAACTTTTCTTTAAATTACATATCTTCGAAGAAACTTTTCTTCTAAAAAATTTTATTCAAAAACTAATCCTTGGTAGAATGATGTCGTCGAAGAAACTTTTCTTTGGATTATACACCTTTGAAGAAAGTTTTTTTAAACCATTTAATGGAAAACCAATAAGCCTTTTTATAAAAAAAAAAATTTGTGAAGACTATTGTCTTCGAAGACACTTTTCTTTTAGAAAACTTTCTAAAGAAACACAATTTTTCTAAAGTAATTGGTTGCGAAGACAAATTTTTTAGAGAAAATACAAATTTTGTTTTTGAAGACATTTTTTGTTAGAAATTTGGTAGTTCTAGGAAATTTTTCTCCGAAAATACTTTTTAAAATAAATATTTTCTAACAAAAATGTATTGGAAGATGTGCCTCCCAAAAAAATTTTATTAAAGAAAAGTACCTTTAAAGATTAATTTGTCTTCAAAAACTTTTTTGAGCAAATATTTTGCAAAAGATTAAATCAAAAACGAATTTTTAATGAAAAAATATCTTGAAAAACAGATATCTTGTTATTTCTGGAGAACTTTTTTTAAAGGAAAATATCTCCGATTACAAACTTTCTATAAGAGGACAATTTTCTTAAAGAAAAAATTGCTAGAGAAAGTGCCTTCAAAGCCAAATATAAGAAAAAATGTTCTTGAAAACAAGTCTACTAAAAACAGATTCTCTGAAAATATTTTTCAACAAAAATTTTCTGAAGATGACTGTCTCGATAACTTTTCTAAAAATGGATGTTTTTGAAGACTAATTTCCTATAAAAACGTGTCTATGGGAGAATTTTTCTAGATTAGAGTGAACACAAAACCCAAAACAACCGTCTTCGAATACAAATCTGCTAAAGAAGATAATTCCTGAAGCGTTTTTTTTTTAAGAAAAGCACCTTCGAAAACAAATTTTATACAAAATGGTATTTGCGAAAAGTGATATTTTAAACAATAACTTCCTTGAAGATATTTTTTTTATAAATTTTGTGGGGAAATGCTCCTTTCTGTAGGACACTTTTCCTTCTAAAACATTTTTTAGAAAATGTTTATTCAAAAATACTTCTCTTTAGAAAAGGAAACTTAACCATACTCAGTCCCACTTTTCCTTTTTAGAAAAAATTCTTTAAAGATATTTTTCTTTAGTAAATTTCTTTTCGAAGACTAAGAAGAGGATCTTTAACACAAATTTGTAACATGCTTTCTATAGGAAAGATTTGTTAAATAAAAGGAATTTTCTGAAGAGTGCTGTCTTGGACGATACATTTTTCCCTATAAAATATTCTAAAGAAAAGAGTTTTCGAATGGCATGAACATGGAAAAGTGGCATCCATAACACTTTTGTTAAAGAAAAGTATGTTAAGCTGTCTGAGCGTTACTTAATTGGGTATAACTAGAAGGGCGCCTCCTTTTACAGATTTTCCGGTCAAATATCCCCTCATGATGCCATCGGATATCCATCTGTTTGTAGCTAAACTTGAGTATTCTACAGGACATGGTACCACCGATTTGCCTTAGAAATGAAAGTAACATCTTTTAGTGAAACACAACGTTTTTATGCTAGTCCAGCGGTTGTTTGCATGCCCAACTATTATTAAGTGCGGTAACATAATAAGACAATCTTCGGAGGCTGACAACACCCTCAAACTATATAAGGACAACGATTTAAGATTAATAACCTGTTCGCGTTCTTTACAGAGACGGAATCTCTACTTAGGCACGAAAACGTTGCGCAGACCGTCCGCGGTACGATGAAGAATATGACACTGTGACTAACGAAAAATATGCTGCCTGTATGGTAACACTGCAGCAAAATTACAAGGCGCTATTGTCCTGTAAGGACACAAATAGATCAAAGATGTGCAAAATGTGCTGCAAACATGGTTGATAGTTACGGAAATAGGATGATGTGAAGAAATCACGCCAGCTATCGGCCCAAAACCCAAAACAAAATAGCAAAATAGCAGTATTACGGCATAAAAACGACAAAATTCCGGATGTCGGTAGAGCTATTTAAGACCGATGATGATTAATTTATAATGAGTGCATCGGCTCTTAAGCAACATTTAAATTGAAGTTGACTGATATTTTGAATCCAAGCGCACTGCAGAAAAGACATCCACAGGTCTGTACCAACTACAGCGAAAGCGCTCATTTGCCTATCCTGTCAAGAGTTTTATGTGAAGGACTAACCTCTATTCTTTCCCACCCGATTGGACCTTATCATTATGGCTTTGCACCTGGTAAATCGATAACTGAGTTCAGGTATGGTAATTCGACTCCTGCATAAGTCTCAAGAAAATCTAATCAGTACATCCTAGCTATGAAACCGTATTCTGAAGCCTCTTCAGAATTTGATATCTTCGCAATATTTGTGCGCTCCTACCGGATGGCATCGGTCAACATGAAATCCTTGATAATAGTCATAGATTTTGAGCCGCTTTGTGCCTGATTAGAATTTAGAACGGGTGATGTCATGTCGTGCGATCTGTGTAACAAATTTATTTAAATTATAATGGGGGAAACTGCTGCCTTCCTTTAAACTGACGCAATTTTGAACAAAACGTATATGCTTTTTGCTTGCGCTATAGCCGAAAATGTTACTGCACCCTTCTCTGGTATTGATAAGAAGCCAGCAAAAGTGGATTTGTATGTAAACGAGGGAAAAATAAAATTAGGTATTTCGACGAACAAGGAATTTACTCGTTAGGATTTTGCTTAGAAGGCTCTGCTTAGACGGCCGTGAAATTAGAAGAAAAAGGGTTCTGCTTGCAAGCAGGTTCCTCTATATCTATCCTCTATTTATCGACGAAAAAAAAATCCAAACGTGCCAGACAATAGTCATAATTGCATTGCGGTACAGTGCAGAATAATGGATTAGGATAGGAGTTGACGAGTCTATTCTGGTGGTTTTCGGAAAGGAAATTCTCCCTCAAATATAAGGGCTTGTCGTTAATTGAGGGTAACGGAGTCGCATAATTCATGGTTCGTATAAGCTATATACCGTCATCGAGTAGATCAAGCGTATAAAAATACAATGCTTGCTGTTATGCAAATGAAGCAAAACGCTCCAGCTCGAAAAGTCTTCGAAAACAAACTCCATGGACGGTACAGAAAAGGATGACCCACAGTATGTTGAAGATCCAGGTTGAACGGTGACCGGTGACAAGTGACTGTTGTACAAAGAAAGATAGCTGGCTACATCGGGCGTTGAACCCACGATCATGGGAACGATAGTCACATGCAACTAAATGCGTGATTGCCAACTAAATAAATCTTTTTCTTGATATGTTTTCTCTGAGATGAGATCTCAAGCGAAAAATTCTAAAGAAAAATTAATTAAAAACTAATTTTCAAAAGAAAAGGTGTATCTGTGGACCAAGTATTCCGAATACTCGTACAGCGACTACGAAGCCAAGTATTATAAAGACAAAAATTACTCCAGACAAATTTGCTTAAGATAAGCACATTCGAAGAAAGATTTTCTGAAGGAAAATGTCATCGTGGATAAATGTGCTGACACAAACTTTTTAAGAAAAGTTATCTCTGAATTTCAGTTTTCTAAAAATAAACGTCTTCAAAGATATCTGTTCTCAAGAAATATGTCCCAAATGTTCCTAATTTTTGAGCAGTTTAAATGTTTGTATCTCGGGAAAATAAATGTGAATTTTTTACGAAAACAGGTATAAAAAAATTTTTGCAAGAAGAAAAATGTTTTTTGAAATTTAAAAAAAATTGAAAATTTATTGAAAAATATACGTTTCCGAAAATTGTTTTCGACATCCAATTTCTTTAATTGAACTCCCTTCTAACTAAGCAAAACTATATTTTTAAAAGAAAATTGTTCGCATAAAAATTACTTAAAAGGCTGACGCTTTTGTAGATCAAGTTAATAAAGAAAAAGTTTTTGGGAACATAATTTGACAAATTGTAGACAAAGATGTTCGTCATAGAAAATGTGTCCCGGAAAAGAGAACAGAACTGAGCGCACTGACAAATTTAATAATTTTATTTTATAGATAAAAGTCTTCGTCATAGAAAATGTGTCTTCCTACTGAGTGTATCAGAAAAAGCATAGGCGATGAAGTTAATTTAGGACATTAAAATTTTCCTGTCGTTACGATTCTTCGAATAATCTTGAAAATTGTATTCAAGAACAGTTTTTTCCCATTGAAATCTATATTAAAATCATCTACAATGACAGTTTTCTTACGGGAATGTTCGTAAACAGCCAACTTTTCTACACAAATATTTTGCGAAACTTGTTGCTCCAAATTATATCTTTGAATACAATTTTTTCAAAGTTATCTCTAAGCACTTTTATGAGAAAGCAATTCGAAATGCGAATTCGAAAACAATTTGAAATCTTTAAACATCTCTTTTTTTCTTCAGAAATGTTTCTTCGAAGAATATTTTTTAAAACATTTGATTTCGAAGATAATTTTTGTTTTCAGCAGTAAAATTTGGAATTTGCAAGTTGATTGAAAATTTGGTTTTCAGCAGTAATCATCAATATGCAAACTTTATTTTAAAGTATACTGGCCTAAAGATACAAAATCCGAAGTAAGCATATTTACGATAGCAATATAGATAAAAAGTTACCTTCGAGAACATTTCTCTTGGGAATTTTGTGTTTATATTTCGAAGTATGAACTTATTAATAAGATTTGGCGAAGCGCTATTTTTTTTTTTTTTTTTTTTTTTTTTTTGCAAATTTAACTTTGGATACGATTTTTTTCAGAACTGTATTTTCAAAGGTTATTTTTGTTAGATTATACGCTTTCTTATACTTAGGTAGAGTACATTCGATGTTACTTTCATTCAAAATTCGGTTATCGAATTTTCTTTTCTTTGGAAATATGTTTTTGAAATGTCATTTCTCTAAGAGCTTGGATACAGAAAATATGTATTCAAAATCTATGTAGTTCAGAAAGAAAATCTGTTTTTAAGAAAATTTGTTTTAAATACTATTTGTTTATTTAAAAAAATATTTAACAAAATTTGTGTGTCTTTAAAAAACTTTTTTTCACCCGATTTCTTTTGGAAAACAATAATTTAAGATAATTCTTATAATGAAATGCACCAATAAAATTGAGATTATTTCCGCAAAATATATTCGAGAAAGATTTCGTAAAAGAAAAAGTATTCTTAGAGGAAAATACCTTCGAAATTCATATCCTCGCATGATACTGTCTTCGAAAACAGATTCCAGAAAGTTGGTTGGTTGGATTTCTTAAAAATTATTCAGGACGAAGGCAAATTATAAGTAAGAAAAGCAAAAATATATTTCTGAAAAAAAAAATTGTTCGCATATAAATTACTTAAAAGGCTGGCGCTTCGAAATCAGATTCCAGAAAGTTGGTTTAATGTCAGTTCTTTTTCTTTAAATTAAGGCATGCTTAAAGGCAATCTACTTACAGAACATTATTTTCGAAAGTGAAATATATTTTAAATTTGCAAAGTTATCATATTTTTCATTCAAAAAATAATTTTTGAATTTAACAAATTTTTTAAAAGGAAAGTCCATTTGATGACAGACTGGTTACAGAAAAGTCCTTTCGAAGTCAATTTCTAAACATTACAACAATATTGTGTTTAAAAATTATTCTATTATTCAAAATGGTCGGTCAATAATAATTAATTATGTGATAAATGACCTCAAACAACAATTTTTATTTACCTATATTTTTGTTGACCTAATTGTACTTTTTATTGTCGTTCTCTTTTTTTCAAGGCCGATTTGGATCGCCAACATTTGCTGGGTGACAGAACACGCAATGGTGTCTATGAAAGTGTTGTCGCCGACGGCATTGAAGGTCTGGAACACCAAGAAAGGTATGTGCAAAATTACACTTGACTGCAAATCTAAACAAAATGGAATATGTTTGTAATGGAATATCTTTGAAATTGTCGGAAAGACGTCACAATAGTTTTGTTCAACAATTTGAATGTGTTTTACGCTTGGTATAGTTTAAAATCTAGTTTAAAATCTAGCTGACGGATGGAGCGGCCCGTCACCGGATCGATTTCAACCGCAATGAAATTGGGCTTGAAATTAAGAGAAGGGAAGATTATTGCAGGTGTTGGGATGGTTGACACATACATTTCTGCCTTTCAAATGAGGTAGTGTTGTCGTTATTGAAATTATATAAAATTGTCTGTCGGGATTACGCTAACAAAATTTGTGACTTTGTGAATTTCATTAAAATTCTTAAGGCAAATATCTTTTTTCTTATTGGAAAAAATCTTCGTAACATTTTTTATTTTGGTCTTGTCATGCAAAATATTATTTTCTTGCAATTAATTGTCTTTGAAAATCTTTGAAATGTTAAAATAATTTCATTTTTAAAGTATTTCGCTGGCAGTTTGCTCCAAGAAAATTGGAATTTTCATTACTGAAAAATGTTTATTTATTAAAACCAGCATTATAAATTACAATACAGAACATTTTCATATGCATATTTGTCTTAAAAATTCACAAAATCAGTCAGGAAACTATTTTTACCGAAAAAAATTTTTTTGAGCGCACCATTTATGTTTGGAAACTTTTATTGAAAGCAAACATTTACATAAAAAGACTTCCCAAATAACTGTTTTTTTTTTTTTTTTGTTAAAATATTTAGTAGTGGAGCTCCGAACCTAATTTTTTAGTTAAGCTGTTTCCGAAGACAGGAATACTATTTTCGTGCTGGAAATGGTTACCGAAAAAATATTTTCGAAAACACTTTTCTATAAGGAATTTTTATTTAAAATCATTATTCTGTTAGAAACTATAAAACATTTTCCAATATAAAGTATGACTTCAATAACACTTTTGTTTGTCTTAGACGACATTTCAAATAATTCAAAACTCTCCAAATGCATTTTCCTATAAAACACTTCGAAGACACTTAATTTCAAGAAATTTGACTTCGATGGCAACAGGAAATGAATTTGCGAGGACTATTTTCTATTAGATATGTGTCTTCGAAAATATTTTCCTCTTTGAAATGTATATTCGAAGGCACACTTCTATAAAAAATATTTTTTCAACAATTTTTTAATATTGTATTTTCGAATATAATTTTCTATAGAAAAAGTGTACCAAAACGTGTTCGAAGGCATTTCTTTGTAAGATACTTTTTTTGAATTCACTTTGTAAAAGGACAAACGCATTATCTTTGAAAATTCTCTATTACAAGAAAAGTAAAGTCGATAAAACTGTCCTATTGTTTAAGATATGTGTAGCAAGATCTTTGATACAAAAACTCGTATATATATTATCTTTTTGAAATTTGTGACAAGAAATGTGCCTTTGAAGAAATTTCCCTATTTGAAATAGGGCTTTGAGTTCATTTCTGTGAGAGCAGAACAAATTTAAAAACATTTGTCTATAAAAATTTATTTTTTTGAGAGCAGAACGCATTTCAAGAAATTTTTCTATAAGAAATGTCGTAGACATTCTCTGTGGGAAAAGTACTTTCGATGCGCTTTCAATTGTCTATAAAAGCCGAAACAAAAATATTTTTGGAAACGATTTTTTACAATAATTGGTTCTCCACGGCCACTCCCCCACATAAAATGTATATTTGAAAGTAGTTTCCTTTGACTTAGAAGATATTTTCCTACATATGATATGCATTTTCGAAGACTTTCTTGAACGCATAGCATCAATTTCCTAAATGAAAAGTTTTCCGACGACATTTTCTTCTTGTTCGACGACACATTTATGTAAGCAATATATATTCGAAAAAGGTTGCTGTAAGTAACGTATCATCGAAAACCTTCACTAGAAGAAATGAACCCAAAATATGTTTAAAGTACTACTATTTGATAAACATTGTTTCGAACATACTTTCCTATTATACAAAATGTGCTTTACTAAAGAAAATGTGAATTCAAATACATTATTGTTTAAGAAAAACAATAACGAAAAAAAACTTTCATAGATGTTACGATTTTTCGAAGATATGTTTCTCTAAGAAATATGTCATTGAGATATGACTCTGAACACAATTCTCTTACGGTGCATTCAAAAAGATTTTCCAATATAAAATATGCTTTTGCAGATATTACAGAATGGGAATTGCATGTTGAAAAACATTTCTATATAAAATTTATATTCAGAAACAATTTTGACATGAAATAAATCTAAGATCTAAGAAGATCGTTTTGTATCAGAAAATATTGTGAAATGTGATTCTCCCTTTTAACGCTTTCGAAGACACTTCTCTATAATAAATCTACTTTCGAAAATTTTAATGAAATAAATATACATTATAAGCGGTTTCCTCTAAGAAAAATATTTTTCAATTCTCTGTTTTACAAAAAAATATAACTGGCACTTTCTTTACTGCT
>JAHXMU010000085.1:823508-836617 GCA_019455685.1 Philornis downsi
AATTCTCTGATAGAACACCTCAGAACCTGAATCAAAATTATATATATTTTTGATTAGCATACCTAAAATAAATCTAAAATATTTTCCGATTTTAATTCATTTCAGTAATGATTCGTCGGTTTCCATCGGCATATTTCTTTACGAAATTTGTTTTTAAAAATAGATGAAGGAACTATACTCGTATGTGTTCAAAGATATTTTTCTTAGTGAAATGTGTTTTCGAAGGTATCCCTGAGGATGGTGTGTCTTCAAAGGCGATTCTTACGTATGAAAGTATTTAAAAAAAAAGGTTGCTAAGAAAAAATTTTGAATAAAAAATGCAAAAACGCTTTTTGATCTCAAGTTCAGTACATGGATTCTCGTCTTCTCTTTCTGACCGAAAACGTAATGGTAGTTTGAGTTTTGGATAGAGAAAAAAGTCATCTGTATCCATGTCAGTTAAATACGATGATTCTTCGATGATTTTTGTTGAGTTCAGAAATTTGTTCACAATGATAGCTTTGTGAGATGATGGTGTTCCATTACGGTGCAAAATGCATGAGTTTTCTTTCAACAAATCTAGATTTTTTCGACCAATTCGCTCTCCTAAACGCAACATAACGGCCAGATAATATTTTCTATTTACCATCACAACAACGCTGCGATAATCGAAGAAAACAACCAAAATTACATTGACTTTTGATCGATTTTACGTGGTGTTTTCGGTTTCGGCACAATTGGAAGGCACCATTTGGAAGCCTATTGACCTTCATCATCAGTTATAACATATTTCCTAAACGGTCGATCGAAATTTACTGGTTCTAGCACATCTTTCGTCACCATTTCTTCTCCTTCACTTTAACGGTGTTAATTTGACGTTGATGGACGAATCGTGAGGCAATTCGGCCACCATATCTAGACCGCTTTTAAATGCTCTGTACCACATATATTCAAGTGTTTTTGATAAAGTCTTTTCGCTGTAAGTCTTCTGTTATATTTTCAGCGATTTGGTACATGAAATTCCATTTGCAACATAAATTCGGAGACAATTGTAAAAATCGTAAAACACACTTGAAATTAACTGCGAGAATTGAAAGTATTGCAAACAAAGCAAATAAGAAATCGAATTCAAATTCTTCGTCAGTATAGAGGTCAGTTATGCCAACTTTGCGACAAACCACATTCTGTCCATTCCCTTAAGCGAACTAAATAATTCATCAATTCCCAATACTTCTTAGACTCAATAAGTATTTTTGAAATATCCCCTCAGTAAGGAAAATATTTTCATTTGACATTTATTTATGACGAAAATATTTTGGAAAATCTTCCCGACAACAAAATTGGCTTCTTGACGCAAAGACATGAGTGATGCCAAAAGGGGCGACACCTACGACGGTATCAAGAAAAAAAAAATGTTTGAAAAAAACTACTTGTGATTGTTATAATTATTTTTTGGATACAGGTTTGGAATTTTGTAAAAACAGTATAACGTTGAAGAGCCCAAGCCCTTACAAGCTTCCGTAGTATACTAGAGGTCGTAAAAAACTTAAAAATCTACTCAACAAATTGCATAAAAAGTTTACTGAATCTGAAAATACTCGTATAGAAAGTCATGAAAAAATTTTATATTATCAGAGAGTATTTGATTTCTTAAATAAATTTTTATGTAATAAATTTATGTTGCAAAAACAGAATTAAATTAAAAATAACCCTAAGTTGTTCTGGCATTTTGTTAATTCGAAAAAGAGTGTTTCAGAAATACCTCAAACATAATATTTGGTGATGTTGTATCAAGGTCATGCAATGATTCTGTTCACTTGTTTGCTAATTTTTTTAAATCAAATTTTGTACCTTCATCGGCCCATTGGTGTCGTAGAACTCACTGAGAATGAGATGTACGACGGAATCATGCATTTAGAAACCAGCTATAAATCGGATTCTAATGGAATTTTTGTTTATCTACTAAAGAAATGTGCCTCGTCACTAACCTTTGCTCTTAAATATACAGGGTGCCGCAATAGAACGTGCATATTTAAAAAATAGATTAAAAAATAAATGCAAAAGGTATAGTTAAAATAAATCTAAGGCATTGTAGAGTAATAAATGGAGTTTATTTTTTTAAACTAACATCATCTAAATGGTGACCCTCTCTACGACGGCACTCCTCTAACCGCAAACGAAAATTATTGAAAATTTTCTTCAGCAGTACTGGTGTAATGGCTGCCATTTCACCACGGATATTCTCCTTGAGCTGAACGATGTTTCTTGGATTATTACTGTAGACTTTGTGTTTGAGGTATCCCCACAAAAAAAAAAGTCAAGAGGCGTCAAGTCTGGACTACGTGGGGGCCATGGGATATCACCTCTTTTCGAAATCAGTCTGCCGGGGAACATCTGCTTCACCACCGCCATGGAGTCATTTGATGTATGACAGGTAGCTCCATCTTGTTGGAACCAAGTTCTGGAATTCACTATTCTTGAACTTTCAATTTCTGGAGCCAAAAATCCGTCCAACATCTCAACATAGCGTTCCGTATTAACCGTGACGTTTTGGCCCCGCGCATTTTCGTAGAAAAAAGGACCAATTATTCCTCTGCCAGAGATTGCTGCCCATACTGTCACTTTAGGACTATGCAATGGTTGCTGGTGTTTGATTTTGAGATTTTCACTGTTCCAGTAACGACAATTTTGACGGTTTACGAACCCATTCATAAGGAAATGAGCCTTGTCATTTCATTAGCAAATGCGAGCCTTGCTATGAAGTCAGACTCTTTCAATTCTTGTATTATTGCAGCTTATATGGACGCAGTTTAAGATTCAATGTTAAAATTCGTTGCAAACTTCGTCGCGATAATTGTAAGACAGACGATCTCTTGAGAGTCGGCATTTGTGGATTTCCTCGTACTGACTCCATAACTCTCTCAACATTGTCTTCGGTCCCAGATGTTCTTGGGCGACCATTTGCTTGTGGTTTAAATGTTGAACCGGTCTCTTCAAAACGCTTTACCCATATTTTAATTAAATTAGCACTCGGAGCTTCACTAATTCGCCGTAGTCCATATTCAGCACAATATAGTCGCCTAGTAGCAATATATGAACGAGAGTTCTCGTAAAATGCGCGCACGCAAAATGCGCGACGCTTCCCGTCGAAGTGATTCATAGCGACTAAAACTCCATGAGCCCGCCAACCCAACGACTTCCTACGTAAGATCAAAGTTGGAATATGCCTCTATTGTTTGGAATCCCCTTTGCCAAGTCAATATATCACGCATTGAAAGAATTCAGCGGGTCTTTTTGAAAGTTGATCTCTTCTCAATTAACTTTGGTGATTTTGTGCCTTCATATATTTCCACATTCTGCATACCTTGCTGGTATAATTGATTATTCTAAATTATTGTCTCTTATACCGTTTTATGTTCCCCCGAGATCACTTAGATATCATTATATCGTATATTTAATGTAACACGCCATTCTACTTTGGGGGAGTCTACTTTCGGTAGCAGAGTTTAAACGAGGCCGTACAAGCTGCCAAGGCGAGCACCGTAGTGGTCGGCCAATTGAGGTATTCACGCCAGACATGGTTAAGAAAATCCACAAAATAGTATTGAATGATCATCGGCCGAAGGTGGGTGAACTGACTGAAATGATAGACATTTCAAAAAGTGTTTTACATCGTATTTTGACTGAAGATTTGAAGATGAGAAAGCTGTGTGCAAGGTGGGTGCCGCGCTTGCTGTCAATAGAGCAAAAACAATGTCGTGAAGATGTTTCAGTAGCGATTGTTTGGAGATGTTTCACCGCAATAAATCGATTTATAATCATGAATAAGACATGGATTCACCACTTCACACCTACGACAAAGGAGCAATCAAAGCAGTGGACTGAAATGAGACAATCGTGTCCAAAGAAGTCGATGGCGATGCCATCTGCAGGCGAAGTCATGGCGTCTGCTTTTTGGGATATGCATATGATTATTGTTATTGATCAACAGTGAATACTATGCTAATTTATTGCAGCGTTTAGGTAGTGAAACTATGGAAAAAAGGCCGCTTTTGACAAAAAAGAAAGTGTTGTTTCATTAAGCAAATGCTCTTGTTCACACATCTACTATAGTAATGGCAAAAATTATTGAATTAAAGTTCGAATTGTTTCATCATGCACTCTATTCGTCAGATTTAGCTTCCTCGGACTATTTTCAAACTTGAAAAAATAGCTCGGTGGTAAAATATTTGCCAACAAAGAAGAGGTGGAATATACGGTTGATGACTATTTCAAGAAGTTTGATAGTTCTTACTTTAAACAGGGTATGGAAGCTGTTGAATATCGGTAGAAAAAGTGTATCGCGCTAAAAGGAGATTTTTTCCATACCTTTTTGTGTCTTCTTTGTTAGGTCGGCTAGTTCTGGGACCGCCCTCGCATTAAGAGTTGATATTGATATACAAAAGCGCTGTTAGACACGTTTGATATTATATTTTTCTTTAAGAATGTGCTTTTTAAACGTACATAATTTTCTCCCTCTAAAGTAAGTCATCTATTTGAACTGAATTTTTTCACCTTTAGGAATTTAAGTGAAAAAAAAATCGTAAATATTTTTAGCATACATATAGTAATCAATCACGTAAATTTTTCAAAGTTTTCAAAACAAAAAAAGGAAACGAAAATGCAGTCGCTTTAAAACAAGTAACAACTTTCGAAAGTAGTTTCTCATTTATATGTCAATTGTTGTATTTACAAGTCGTTACACAATTCCTTTAGCACTTACAGTCGAACGACAACTTTTGGCAAATGCAGACATTAAATTATGATTATAAAATTGGCAATGTAAGGATTTGCGAGTGTACTTCTCTGACCTATGAACTACATAATGTAGTAGCTACGTGCTATAGTGCGTATAGTTTTGATTGCAACTACGAGCACAACTATGAATTTTATTTCCATTTCGGCTAAAGTTCATGTCGCATGCAACGTGGCACTTCGCCTTGGCTATGACGTCAGCATAGGATATTTGTTTTGCTGCCACTGCTTTCGTCATAAAGTCATGACCTCAATACACGAGAAAGTGTGCATGGATGTGTCTGTTAGCATTCATTCTTCATTCTTCCTTCAAAAGGCAATCGAAATTCCCCTCACACTCATTGTCTTGTGCACAGATGTCTTACGCTGTCAGTTAAAATGGATGTCTCAACCCTGCACGCTGTGCTAAGGATATCAGGATATCTAATTATAGTAATAAAATTCACTGAAAATGCACAAATCCAATTTGCTCTTTGACCACATATCGGTCACTCTTGGTATTTTGTAGTCCCTGCCACGTCATGATGAGTAATTTTTAATTGCCTTAACGAACAGAATCGAACAGCAAAACAATAAAATCAAATGGAAATTTTTGGAAAAAGATCAAATCGCTGAATTGTACCCTGTTAGTGAGTCAGGCACTATTTTAGGAAATTTATAGAGATTGAAATTTTGCGAATGCTCTGATGGGTTTCGATAAAATACTGAAAATGTATGGAATGTGCTTTTTGCTTGCGCAATTATGTATTCTAAGAAATTTGGCTACATTTCTTTGAATCAGTTGAAATTGTCATAATAAATCTTATTACTTATATAAATGTTAATAGAATTTATTTTACCAAAAGTATAATTTGTTAAACAAACTCTTTGCCGATTAGTATAAGATGTTATAAAAATAAATCCATTATTTTGCCATGAAATTGAAGGCTTCATTAAGCGTAGTTAAAATAATCCGATTTAGATGAAATATGCATCGCTTTGTTTAAGAACTTGTTGGCATTTTCAAGGTACGTGGCCGGTTTTATAAGTAGTCGATCTAACAAAAAAGACAAAAAAGTTGGAAATAATTTTCTTTAGAGCATAATTAGCATTATAGCATAATTAGCATAATTTTCTTCAATACACTTTTTCCAATGATATTCAATAGCTTCTATACTCTGTTTACAGTAAAAACTGTCAAACTCCTTAAAACAGCTGTCAACCGCAGACTCTACCTCTTCATTGTTGGGAAAGCTTTTATTGCCAAGCCATTTTTTCAAGTTTAGAAATAGAAAATAGACTGAGGGAGCTAAATCTGGCGAATAGAAGGCGAATGTAGAAATTCGAACTTTAATTCTTTAATTTTGGCCATCGCAATCGTGGATGTGTGAACCAGAGTACTATCTTGGCGAAACAACACTTTCTCTTTCGCTAAATGTGGCCTTTTTTCCATAATTTCATCACTAAAACTTTGCAATAAATTAGCACAGTATTCGCCGTTGATGTTCTTTTTCTTTCTGAACATAATCAATAAAAATAATCCTAAGCGCATCCCAAAACAGAACCTTGACCTTGCATACATGGTGCCTGCTTTAGGCACGATTCTCCCATTTCAGTCCACTGCTTTGACTGATCCTTTGTCTCAGGTGTGAAGTGGCGGACGCATATCTCATCCATGGTTATAAATCGACACAAAAATTAAGCTTTATTGCGGTGAAACATTGCCAAACATTCTACTGAAACATCTTCACGACGCTGTTTTTGCTCTATTGAAAGCAAGCGCGGCATTCATCTTGCACACAGCTTTCTAATCTTCAAACCTTCGATCAATATACGACGGATAGCACTTTTTGAAATGCCTATCATTTCAGCTAGCTCAGGCACCCTCAAGCGACGATCATCCAAATACCATATTGTGGATTTTCTTAACAGTATCTGGCGTGGACACCTAAATTGCCCGACCGACCAATACGGTGTTCGTTTTACCAGCTCGTATGGCCTGCTACACAATATTTTACAGTCGTAAACGAAGGAGCCTTCTTCGGCAGAGTAGAATCTCACACGGCTGTAAAATTGTTTAGATTGAAACCTTTGAAATGGAAATATTGAATTGCATAATGATGACCAATTTTTCAAATTTTCTGAGATCGTTTATTTTTGATGGCTCTAATAAAAATACTATACAGCGTTGCACCTTGAAACTTAAAAAATATATTTTATAAGGTTGCCACTTTTCACCACAATGACTTTTTTCAAACTACTGCTGCCATCTATCTATACGTTAGGTCGTCTAGTTTTAGGACTGCTCTCGTAATTCCATTATGCCTCTCTCATAAAATCCCCCGTCGCTGTTGGCAAGAAAACTGCTATAATCGATTTTCACAGACTTCTCTTGAGGCAACTTTTTCAAATAAACCTACATATCATAGACGAGTGGACTATACGATAGATGTATTTACAACCTCCCAACTAAGCTCTCACAGCTTCTGGCTAGTCATTATTGATGTGTCTGTCCTGGCGTTGTCCTTCTGGCAGATTCCTTCCTTAAATAAAATTACAGGCCTGACAATTCAACCAAACGTTAAATATTGTCGCAAATGACCTACTTTTCAGCACTAGCCAATATCTGTTTTTTTGTGATTCAGAAGCAATTCGAAGATGAAAATTTGGTTCATCAGGTTTTTTTCGTTAACTCGTGTGGCGACACCGAATTTCATTTTATATCGACCTTTATTGAGGGGATTCCAAATAGTTTTTTGTGCAATGTTTAGCTCATAAGCAATCAAAATAGTGTTTATATGACGATCGAAGTTGATTGATTTCCATTATTCTATCGACATTTTCGACATTTCGTTGTGCATCTTTGACATCAAAATTAGTGGAACGGAAACGACGAAACTGAAATTGCGCTCGATTGGCTGATACTTTATAACAGGACCGTATGCACGTTTCAAATTTTCCATCCCCCTAGATTGTGTTTTCGGCTTTATCGAAATAAACCCTTAAAATACGAGTTATTTTCTACTACTGATTACTATCTACTGATACTATCTGATTAGTTTTTTGAGTATGTAATCTTATCTTTTTAACGCCATCTAGCGTAAACCGATTTTACCCATACAACGCATGATATAGGTAATTAAATTCATGTATTGGAAAGATAATGGATTTATTTATTATAAGTGTGAGAGATGCCGGGAAAAGCCACATAAATCGAAAGGTTCTTGCCAAAAATATCTTGAATTAAAAAGCCGCAAAGCAAACAATATTTCTGAGTCCTCTGCTTAGAAATTATGTGGGGACCATTGGTTTTTACTAAATGAACCAATTTGTAAATTAGATAATTTGTATGGGTATACCAGAGAGAGCGAGCCTATCTTGTCGCAATTTTCAAATTTCACCGGGAATTACTAATTGACAAAAATTTTAATAACTGTAGTCTTTAAATTATAGGTTATGAAGAAAAAAATTCAATTTCGAAAAGGCAAGAAAGATAATAAAGTAAGAATATATGGGTTAAGCTAGTAATTTGTATAGGTTGTACTAGAAGGGGGCGTGGTTGATGGACTCTGAATTGTCTAGAGTTTTACAGAAAATAATAAACTCATATAATGCACAAAGAACTAGATTGCCACAGCCTAAAATTTATAAATTTCTGCATTTATAGATTACTGAACTCCGGAAAATTTACCAATTTATATGGAAAGTACCAAAGGGGGCTTGATAATTCGCTAGGACTTCATACTGAGACGTTACTTTAGCAAGCACTCAATGTGAACCAAATTTAAGTCAATTTGATAAGATTAAATAAAAGAAGATCGGTTATTTGTATGGAAGGTATCAAAAGATGCGCGAATAATCTTGTCGATTTTTTATATTCGATTTTTTTCTTTAAATTCTGCCAAGCATTATAAAGCAATACAATGAACAAAAATTAAAGTTACTACAGTCTTTAAACGAGGAATTACAGGGGGAAAATTGAGCTTTTGGAAATCAGTCAATTTGTATAGAAGGACAAGGACATTTACTACTCTGGGCTACGATTTGCGAAAATATTAGGCTGTGCCAAATGTTAGGGGACTTAATAAACATTTGCGGTCTTTGTCGTAAGTACCAGCCCGTCGGTCACTCAAACAGGACGGATATCGCTTAATCGATTTAAAAAGTCCTACAACACATTCAAAGAATAATTTTTGTGAAGGACGCCATAAAATAAATAAATCGTCAGAAAATAATAAAGCTCTTACCAAATTAAAGCGCAATGAAATAAACTATATTATAACTTTCTGAGACTTCCACTTGGACATCATAGGGGATCACCGATCTGTTACATATTTTCAATGTCAATTGCTATATGCAGGGTTACACATTTTTCGGTTTCAAAAGTAAAGTTAAATAAAACGCACATAAAAACTATAATTTCGACTAAACTGTTATTGCCTTTCATATGCGAAAGGCCGCTTTTTTAATGGTTGCAGCGGTGGATTCTTCTTAGGTACTTTTCGACCATTTTTCCCACATTTCGGGCAATCAATTGTGGTAGTTTAACGTGGGTCTCGCTTCGTAAGCCTTACTCGCGGTGTGCCATCACACATAGGACTGTTTTTTATTTTGCATTTGCGACAGTCGGCGCCTCTTTAGACAACTCAGAATAATCCCGGAACGATTAGTCAAAGCGCCTTTGAGATAAGGAGCATATCCCCTTGGAAGATTTCCTCCGGGCTTGCTTCTTCTCTCAGCCAAAGTACCTTTGAAGTCAATGGTATGAAGTGAACTTTCTCCCGGTTAGGAGTGAGGCCTATTCAGACACTTTAACTTAATCGACGAAAACCAGTGTTTTTCAAGCTCCCGCATTACTTTCAGGAGAAACTGAAGTAACGCAAGATCATTAAAAACACGTGTTCTGGTAACCACATCCAGCGCCATGCTCCTCCAAGGGTCCTACACCACGATCAGGCAAGAACAAATAGTTCTTGGGGTCCCTGATATTCCGTGCTACCAGAAAATAAAACCCTCTGGTCAGAGTTTCGCAGACAAAAACTGTTCCAGTTTCGCTACGCCATACCTGGCACGGAACTGGTCGTCCATCGTCGTGAACTTTTGTACGAAACGCAGACATGCACCTACAGCAACACGTCCTTTTACTATGCAAACGCTTACAAAAAAAAGGGATGCTGCTACAGCACACATTTACATGCACCGTACACTGTACAATACATATGGCTATGCAATCAAAACAAAAACTACCTACCCTAACGCTGTCTCCTGCCCCGACGCCTTGCAAACAACTTGCCTGCAAAGTGACCACATTTCGGGCAGTATCTCGGCGATAACTTGACGAGCGTTGGTTTCTAAATACTCCAATGTTTAAGGAATATCAGCGTAAACACGGTCTTTTACGTAGCCTTACAAAAAAAAACCCTAACGGCGTTAAATCGCATGATCTTGATGATCAATTGACGACGCCAAAACGTGAATCACGCGTTCTGGAAAATTCTCATGCAATAAAGCCAAAAATCGTTTGTGTTGTGTGCTTCGTGGCATCGTCTTGTTGGAACCACAAAGCGTTCAGTTCATAACCTTCAATTGCAGGTCAAAAGTCGGTTATCATATAGCCATAACGCTCTGAATTGAAATTCGGATTATACGTCACACTTTCACTAACAGAAGCCATATTTTCGGCAGTGCATACATTGTGATTATGCATAGGCCAGACCACATCTGTAACGCTTCCAGTCTCTTCAAATTTTATTTATAATCTTGCCAATTCCCTGCACAGTAGATCGATTATAACGACCATAATGGCGCCGGAATACACGAAAAGTTCCCTCGTCCACTTTTATAGTAAGTTTTAACTATTTTTACGCTTACTTCGGTTGTCAACAATCCATATTCGTAAATGGCAATCCTTTCACTAAACAGCTGTCAGCCTTTGTCAGATCGGCGGTTTTCAAACCACTAAATGGATAAACCTGAACTTTAATTTTTAAGAGTGAAATTAGAAAAATTACCAAAATATGTATCTCCTTGATGCGGTTTGGGGCTCTTCAGTTGCTTACAGAGCGAAACATTGAGGCATGGCTTTTAAGTCTTTTACAACTAAAAATCCATACCCGATTTCATACCTTACTGTATGACGGAAATCATACCTATCTGTATCAACCGCACATAATTTTGACTTCTGTTGCCTTCGCAACTACTTTCACCAGAATAAATGTCTGTACATTTATTTTACCACTGGTGTTACTCTCAAGAAATTGATTATGGGATATTTATTGTATTCAATTTTTAATTTGAACAAAAGTCTCGAACTTTTTGAACAAAACATCTTGATTTATAAAAGAGTTTACAAGACTGTTTAGCTTATGGAAGATTTAATCCAAAACCAAAAAAAATGTTTTTAGATTCGTCTTAAAACAACACAAATATATTTTTTAAGGAGACGGCGGTTATGAATAAATGTGGCGGATCGGATTGAAATTTATGTCTTAAAACTGGAGAAGGAAGAAACATTTTTATCAATTCGGTAGCATAGTTTGTGCCCTGTGAGGTCCCATTGAAGAATTAATTGGAATATACCAGCTATTTAGAATATATTGAAGATTCTTTTTTCTATTTTTTTTTTTTTTTTTTTTTTTTTTTTTTCTTTTGACAATAGATATTATCTGTATTACCATTCACTGTCATATTTTTTAGTTTGATCAAAATAAACGTAAATATATTTTTATTTTTTTTTTCAAAAATGTACGCAATGCTTTTGAACAAAATATCGATTTATGTCATACTGAGTACTCGTACAACACAGAAACACTGTCACATCACTGCTGCTACGCTTGTTATTCATTTTATTATAAAGAGTCTTACATTTGAGTCATAATTGATTTTCATAACAGCATCATTTAAATTTAAAGCAAAAAGAAAGTCCCCCACTTCAAACAAGACACTGACCGAATGATTATTTCGGAGGTCATGTGGAAATTTTTATATTTGGCTTGTGGAATGCACTCTATGGCGTAAAAGCAAGGAGAAGGAACTAATTAAAAAGAGGAAACTGCCGTAATTCTTGCCTTGTTTGATATTTATAGATTATTCGTTACTTGTAAATTATAAAATAAAAAATTATATGAATATATTTATTGTCGAACTCAATCTGTATTTAGCAGCCGCAACAATCATTTAGAGTTGTCAAGTTTTTACAGAAATTTTTCTTAATATCTACAATATTTGCGAAATTTGGGATGTTAGTTTTGCTGGGTGTTAATAAAATGTTTTAAAAGTTTTAAAGTTTGGTTCCAAATTATTCTATATTAACGGTTCCAAAGTATTTCATATTCAAATTTAAAATTTTATGCTACTCAAAAGATGTTTTATTTCTTCATTGTCCTTTTGTCTCTATACGAAAATAATTATTGCAATCATGCGTGAGAAAACCTTTTATATTTGAGTTGATATCAAAGCCAAAAATAATTCTATACATAATATTTATGTAATAATATTATGCATTTTCATGAGAAATCAAATAAAAATCAGTATGGAAATTTCATTCATGTGGATAGGCTTAAAAATTAACTTACTCTGTACACATTTACCAAATTTAACAGTTTGTTTCGTAAGCACGCACTTCATTTACAACTCATTCTTAGCCCTTTTTTAACTCTTTATGCCACTTGTTAACATTCCTTTCTAACAAAGTCTGTTCACCGAAGGTCTTCTGCAATATTTATAACTGTTTTTGTATCGAAAATTCAATTTTATAAGCAAAATTTAATGCAATTTATTTGGTGAATTCGGTTATTGCGCCATACAAAACCAAAAGCCCAAACACTGGCGACATCTATTATTTAAGATTTGAAATAGATATCTGTCACAGTGCTATCAACTTAAAAAAATATGTACTTGTACATATTTTGAGATTCGATATATCTGCCTAATTTAAATTGAAAACTGGTCTTACTATTCGGCCGATCCATTATCATTAAGACGTTGCATCGGTGTCGTATTCAACGTGATGTGTATACTCGTATCAATATTGACGTAGTCAAGCGCTTCAAAATTTAGCATTTAAGTTGGCTGGATCATGTTTCGCGAATGGGTGAAAATGTTCCAGTACGAAATATCTTCAAAATCAATAACAAACAAAACTCTATTAAAAAAAACCTGTAGGCTTTAAGACTCTTGGAATAAGCGCAAAAGTATTAAGCGTTTAGAATTATTTCAAATATGCAATTTATCATATGTTAAAATATTAACCTATTTATGTTTAACAAAACAAAAAAACGCTACAATATAAGCTTACAACACTAAATCAGTAATTTGTTTACTTACATCAGACCTTTGCTTTGAGCTTTGAAAAAAAA